>CM050164.1:83586210-83605670 GCA_027410445.1 Discoglossus pictus | reverse complement strand
AAAAACTTCTTTAAAAAAAATTTGCTATGTGCTTATTAGAGCCTTATTCAATTGGCCAAATCGCAATTGAATGAGGGCCCAAGTCATTAAGGTTTCGAGGCTTATGTTTGGCAATTAGAACCTTCAGCTCCCTCCACAGATTTTCTATGGGATTAAGGTCTGGAGACTGGCTAGGCCACTCCAGGACCTTAATGTGCTTTGTCTTGAGCCACTCCTTTGTTGCCTTGGCTGTGTGTTTTGGCTCATTGTCATGCTGGAATACCCATCCACGACCAATTTGCAATGCCCTGGCTGAGGGAAGGAGGTTCTCACCCAAGATTTGACAGTCCATGGCCCCGTCCATTGTCCCTTTTTGATGCAGTGCATTTGTCCTGTCACCTTAGCAGAAAAACACCCCCAAAGCATAATGTTTCCACCTCCATGTTTGACGGTGGGGATGGTGTTCTTGGGGTATAGACAGCATTCCTCCTCCTCCAAACACGGTGAGTTGAGTTGATACCAAAGAGCTCGATTTTTGGTCTCATCTGACCACAACACTTTCACCCAGTTCTCCTCTGAATCATTCAGATATTCATTGGCAAACTTCAGACGGGCCTGTGCATGTGCTTTCTTGAGGGGGACCTTGCTGGCGCTGCAGGATTTCAGTCCTTCACGGCGTGGTGTGTTACCAATTGTTTTCTTGGTGACTATAGTCCCAGCTGCCTTGAGATCATTAACAAGATCCTCCCTTGTAGTTCTGGGCTGATTCCTCACCACTTTCATGATCATTGAAGCTCCACGAGGTGAGATCTTGCATGGAGCATCAGACCGAGGGAGACTGACAGTTGGCTATTTTGTGTTTCTTCCATTTGTGAATAATCGCACCAACTGTTGTCACTTTCTCACCAAGCTGCTTGGTGATGGACTTGTAGTCCATTCCAGCCTTGTGTAGGTCTACAATCTTGTCCCTGACATCCCTGGACAGCTCTTTGGTCTTGGCCATGGTGGAGAGTTTGGAATCTGATTGATTGCTTTTGTGGACAGGTGTCTTTTTTTTTTTTTTTTTTTTATACAGGTAATGAGCTGATATTAGGAGCATTCCCTTTAAGAGAGTGCTCCTAATCTCCGCTCGTTACCTGAATAAAAGACACCTGGGAGCCAGAAATCTTGCTGATTATTAGGGGATCAAATACTTATTTCCTTCACTGAACTGCAATTCAATTTATAACTTTTTTGACATGCCTTTTTCTTGGTGTTTTCTTTTTTTTAAACTTTGTTTTTTTGTTTAACAGTGAGAGACAGAATAACAAACAAAACACCTGACCATTTAAAATTATAGACTGATCCCCCTGCTGATTTTTTGAACGTTTGTCCACTGACAAATAAATGATCCCCCCCCCCCCCCCCCCCCCCCCCCCCCCCCCCCCCCCCCCCCCCCCCCCCCACTGTATCTGGCTAATCTACAATATGTTTTCTTTATTATAAAAGACTGTCCTGTGCTGTTTAGAGATTTAGTATAACTTTGATTAATGTAATAGTTATGTTCAAGAGGTATGTCTCTGAGTGATAGGCCATACATAATGTTCAGCTATCGTGACGATTTTTAAACCTATATACAGAGAACAGCAGTGGGTTCCCTGGTGGTCCCCACTGCGACCTGGGTTCGATTCCAGTCAGGGAACCAAGAGGTCACACTATCCTGAAGCCGAGCAGGGTTGAGCCTGGTCAGTACTTGGATGGGAAACCCCCTAGGACTACCAGGAGCTGTATGCTGTGGCCCACTGGATAAGGAACTGGCAACCCACTCCAGTATCTCTGCCATGAAAACCAAATGGATCAGCACACTCTTGTCCAATATGTTATGTATGAAGTTTGAATTTGACTGTGTGGGATAGCTGACAAAGTTTTGGTAGATCTTGTTAGGTTGACAAATGAGAAAGTAGATTCTAGGTAAAGAATAGTATAATTTTTGCTTTAGTGCAACAGAAAACAATTTCAGTGGAATCAATGCCTTTTAATAAGTAAGATTAGATTGCCAGCTTTTAATGTCCTAGCTCCTTTCTCAAAGCATGTTCTTAAATGAAATCTATAAAGCTTGCAGTACTACAAGCTGACTAGACTGAAATTGATCAACCTGTAGATAAGGTTTACATTCTCACAGCCGTGAAATAAAGCAGTATTGGGGATAAAAAAAAATGCTAAGTGCATCAGACAGCCTCATTCAATTGAGCTTTCGGGAGATCCGGGCTTCGGAAATGTAACCCACAAGTTATTTTGCTATTCAATTGGCATCTTTGCGGGCTCCGATCTGGTGACAGGCTTCGGCCTCCAGTTTCACTGCGATGGTTCGCATCGCAAGTTAATGCCCCTCTAAGCCTTTGATCTTTCACAGCCGCAACAGTTGCGAATGCTAATATAGCAAATCGCTATTCAATTGCTCAGATTCCCCCTCGCTAAGCAAGCCGTCAAGCCCGCAAATGGCAAAAATCGAACTACAAGTCACGGGTACCAAGGAGTACTTGCAAAGGGCTTAATTACATGTCTGGAGCACTTTAAATGCACATATACACACACCACTTTCCCTTTTTAATACAAATACAGTAATGTTAGGTCTTAAAATGAATAGCAGGACATTCTCAAGTTCGCAAATTCGGCAATATGAAATACTTTATTTCATGTTTAATTTCCATGTTATATCGATCCCGGCAATCAATGTGTTAATATATATAATGGACCTCGCATGTAATAGAATATGATATTTACAGCTTTATCAATATTGCATTATATCTGGAATGTGGGTCCGATCGTAACTCTTAATTCAAGCCCTTAGGACTTTGAAATCCAACCTCTATTTTTTTCATTAAAGTAATGATGACGATCTCTGTTTCCATTGGCTGTTTCTAATCGGGAGTTATGGCCTTGCTTGACTGATCATGTTAGAGCTCGCAAATGCTACATACGGTGGCATGGTTTATGATGTGCGCTATCGAGCCGGGACTTGCAGGCTCAGCCAATTGAATAGCCCCATAAGTTGCGGACACTGCGGGCCCGCAGTCTTACGGCCTACATTTCTTGACTTGCGGGCTTGCTATTGAATGGTCCAACAATAGCCCCATACATAATCTGGCCATGTCTGAGATTTGAGACGATTGGTGTGAAAGAGGAATGTTTAAAGAAAAAAAGCTATTGATAATCATTTTTCTAACAATTTGTAACCTATTTGCATGAATCTTGCAGAATATCCACTTGCAAAACATGTGCTAGCAATTAAATAAATAATCAATTTAATCAAACGGGCATTCTGTTTGAAAATGGTTTATTTTCTTATTCTTCAAAAATGTATTTGCATCAAAGGTTCAGTTTTAAACTGATTTTAATTTTGTTGTTGATGGAACACTGTTAAGTCTCTCAGATTAAAAATCCTACTTGTGATTCTAAGAATTTTCATTAGCTTATTCTTCAAATTTGTCAATTCTTCTTTAATTATTCATGCAGGGTAAATGATCCTGCTGGCAATATGAAGAAAGTGAGGAATATGTCTCTATCTGAGGTCATTAGATGACCATGATTCTTAAAGCTGCTCAGGCCACTCACTGCAATTTATTTAAAGTCATATGCACCGAGTCTCTTCTGACCCACAACTGGCTAGTTATTTTCCAATGTTTATGAGAACCGCCTTTAATGCAGAATATTTGGGTGATACTATGAGTGACTAACTACATTTTAATTTATTTCTGCAGCTTTATAAATGGAGTATAATTTAACTACAGAAAAATTCCTCATACTACTACCATTACTTAGAGACAGACTGTTTAATGTGTTAGGACTTTATCTGCTGATCCTCATGGACAAATAGGAATGAGCAAAGCTGAATGACCGGCACCAGTTTCAGGACTACTGCTATACCCCACATAGCAAACAAACTGCTCTATATTCCATACACTCCACTCATTTGAAAAGTATTTTAAAGTAATAATGTAGAATTAACTGTATTAAATGCATCAACCTAACCATAGATAGAACCCTCCTCCTCATGCTGTCTTCCTATTTCCAAGTCTTACATTGACTCTGGATAGAAGATAGAATAACGGATTTAGAACATACAATGTATAGTCAGATATATTGGTAAAATATTGAATCTACAGTATATACAGTGCCTTGCAAAAGTATTCACTGCCCTTTTTGTGTGTTGTTGCCTCCCAACCTGGAAATAACATGGATTGTTTGAGGATTTGCATCATTTAATTTACAAAACATGCCCACAACTTTAGAGATGGTGTGTTTTTTTTTTAATTTATTGTGAAGCAAACAAGAAATAGGACAAAATACCAGAAAAAGTCCATGTGCATAACTATTCACCCCCCTAAAGTCAATACTATGTAGAGCCACCTTTTGCGGCAATCACAGCTCCAAGTTGGTTTGGATTCGTCTCTATGAGCTTGCCACATCTTACCGCTGGGATTTTTGCCCATTCTTCCTTGCAAAACTGCTCCAGCTGCTTCAAGTTGGATGGTTGGCGCTTGTGAACAGCAATCTTTAAATCTGACCACAGATTTTCTATTGGATTAAGGTCTGGGCTTTGACTAGGCCATTCCAACACATTTACATGTTTCCCCTTAAACCACTCAAGTGTTGCTTTTCATTGTCCTGCTGGAAGGTGAACCTCCGTCCTAGCCTCAAATCACACACAGAGTGGTACAGGTTTTGCTCAAGCATATCTCTGTATTTAGCACCATCCATCTTTCCCTCAACTCTGACCAGTTTCCCAGTCCCGGCTGCTGAAAAACATCCCCACAGCATGATGCTGCCACCACCATGTTTCACTGTGGGGATGGTTATCTTTGGGTGATGTGATGTGTTGGGTTTGCACCAGACATAGCGTTTTTTATTTTAATGGACGAAAAGTTCAATTTTAGTCTCCTCAGACCAGAGCACCTTCCTCCATACATTTTGGGAGTCTTCTCTTGGCCACTCTGCTGGTACGGCTTATTGTCGTCCTATGTACAGATACTCCAGTCTCTGCTGTGGAACTCTGCAGCTCCTCCAGAGTTACCTTAGGTCTCTGTGCAGCCTCTCTGATTAATCACCTTCTTGCCCGGTCCGTGAGTTTTGGTAGGCGGACGTTTTTTGGCAGGGTTGCTGTTGTGCCATATTCTTTCCATTTGGTTAGGATATATTTGATGGTGCTCCTGGGGATCATCAAAGATTTGGATATTTTTTTATATCCTAATCCTGACTTATACTTCTCAACAACATTGTCCCTTGTTTGGAGAGTTCCTTTGTCTTCATGGCAGTGTTTGTTTAGTGGTGCCTCTTGCTTAGGTGTTGCAGCCTCTGGGGCCTTTCAAAAAAGGTGTGTATATGTAATGACAGATCATGTGACACTTAGATTGCACACAGGTGGACATCATTTCACTAATTATGTGACTTCTGAAAGTAATTGGTTGTTAAGGGCTTCATAACAAAGGGGATGAATACATACGCACATGCCAATTTTCTGTTTTCTAATTCTAAAAAATAGTTTTCTGTATATATTTTTCTCATTTCACTTCACCAACTTAATCTGAATCTTATGTGATGGATCAGAATATAATAGTCTATACTAACAAAACATTGAACTTAAGGCTGTAATGTAACAAAATAGGTAAAAAGTTAAGGGGGTGAATACTTTTGCAAGGCACTGTAGATATAAACAATGTGTCAAGGCTGTATGATTCACTGTTGTCTTCTTGGTTTTTAGGCAGCAGATGGAAACATTGTGGTGAGTTCGTCCTCTGATTACTCTTTGACCGTCTGGAAGGAGTTGGAGCAAAAGCCTTTACATCAGTTCAAATCCAACTCCGACCCCATTCATGCATTTGATCTTTATGGCAGTGAAATTGTGACTGGCACTGTGGCAAACAAGATTGGGATCTACTCCCTTTTGGATTCCTCATCACAACCCAACAGCACCACCAAACTCAGCTCTGAGAACTTCAAAGGAACCCTGACAAATGTGGCTGTCCTGCCCACGAAACGGCTTCTTCTCCTGGGTTCAGACAATGGAGTTGTACGTCTTCTGGCCTAGAACAATCTGTTAGAAAATGGAGACAATAACATTTTAAACCTGCAGTTTACAAAACTGCATCCATAAAAGCCATAAGCTTGATACAACTGTGTTAAAATTATTCTTAATTAGATAGACCAGAAAAATCGTGGGTAGGAAAACAAGGTAGAAGTGGTATTTCTAGTCTTAAAGTATTAAATGTGTGTGTATTTAGAAATGGCACAGAGAAAATGCCATTAGTCGGTATGCAGGAATTGGGAGAACATCTACGGAATCTGAAGCATTTTACCAGAGATCCAAAGCTTTCTCATTTTAAATAAGAAAAATAGGACCTGAGAAGTTGGTTCCGCACTTTTGTAATGAATTCTAAGATTGAATCAGGGAAACTAGTAAGGGTGGCTCTGTGAAAAGTCCTCCATTGTCGAAGTGGATGTTGCTTATATTTTTGCACTTAATGAAAGATAAATCCTTCTTCAGTTTATGAAATTTAAATTAAAAGTATATTGTATAGATGGAGCATGTAATATTATGTATAGGTTAACAGGCTTCATTTTTCATTGATGGTAAAATATGCCCTATGTATTAGAATTGTGCAATGAAATATATAATTGTAAATTCTAACCATTGCATCACTACTTACATTTTTTACTTGTTTTTTTTTTTTTTTAGTTGACATGTAAATCCTTTTGTATTAGAGGATCAGGCAATAAAAGGTGCATGTGCAGGAATATTTTTTTAACCATGAGTATAATTTAAGCATTTCAGTATTGCAACGTTTCGAAGGTATCTCAGGAAAAATAATAATTCTCAGGCCTTATTTGTTTTTCCATTTGGACTTATAATGGATTATTTTTTGCCATTTTTCAAAAGACTATTTCTTGTATTTCTTTTCAAAATGGCTGAGACCATAAATTTACATTTACTGCAGATATTTTATGAGACTTTGTTCTTGTAAAATAGTTGCTGCTCATTTTATATAGGAAGGATCCTCACTGAATTGCATTTGTACTCTGAGGTATAATCTACCCTTAACTTTTAGATGGTGTTTCCACCAAAAGGATCAAATGTGGTTACTTAACATAGCCGGTCTTCTTCTTGACAAACAATACAATTAGTAAAAGAAATTGTTTGCGTTTTGATAAAATACTTGATATTCACTTTGTGCTCCAGTTACAGAAGAGTTCCACATCTTTTGATTTCTGTTGTTTAGATTCCATTCTACAAAACTCTATAGCCAGTATGGACACGTTCTCATCTGCGTGCAGCAACTTCAGTCTCCTTATCAACATCAAGAAGACTGAGGTCATGTGTCAGCCAGCTCCCCAAGCTTCATACAAAGAACCATCCGTCACTGTAAATGGATAGATTGCATTCAGTGGACCACTTTACGTACCTGGGCAGTATCCTTTCCCAAGCAGTGTCAATTGATGCTTAAATAAACTGCAGAATTGCGAAAGCCGGCTCTGGAGATTATGCTGCAATGTTTGGGAATGTCAACCAATGAAGCTAAATATATGCCAAGCCGTATACTCTGATTAGAGACATGGACTGTGCACCTGAGTTGTGCACAATGGCTGAATCCCTTTCACATGTCCTATCTGCACAAGCTCTTGAGAATCAGCTGGCAGGACAAAGTGCTGGATACTAAAGTCCTTTTCAAAGCCGCTCTGCCATCAGTTCATACACCTCTGATGAAAGCCCAATCAAGATGGGCTGGGCTTGTTGTCAGGATGTCAGATGAGCACATCACCAAACAGCTCTTATACAAGAACTCAGGGAAATCCCTCAAGGACACGCTGAAAACCTCCTTGAAGTGCTTCGAGATCAATATTGCCACCTGGAAAAACCCTCATACTGAACCAAGGCTGAAAGAAAGTGTCAGGTGCGCAAGTCCAGAGCTGCCCGCACAGGTCCGCCTGACGTGTGACTGGATGTTCCACGGACAAATTGGATTACTTAGTCCTTGTTAGGTTGACCAAGCTCTGTGTGCCCATCAATGAGAAAATGATGGACTAACACACACGTAACTTCTATAATATATATAATAAGCCATTATACTTTTCCTCTTGTAATGTTGTATGTATGTATGTATGTATATGTATATATATATATATATATATATATATATATATATATATGTATGTATATATGTATATATATATATATATATATATATATATATATATATAATGTGTGTGTGTGTGTATGTGTGTATATATATATATATATATATATATATATATATATATATATATATATATATATATATATATATATATATATATATATATATATATACATACACACACTTTCTATTACAGCTAGAAAATGGAGTAGCCCTTATAATCAGCCAAAGGGTGGCCAAAATAGTGCTTCAGTCACAGTTCAGTAAATGACTTTCAATTTGAATTCAAAGCAAGACAGTTATCACAGTGATCCAAGTCTATGATCCAACCATGGATGCTGAAGAGGCTGATTACTCATCATAGGACATTGGAATGTAGGGAATCAAAATATACATGCCGCGTTTGGTCTTGGAGTACAAAATGTAGCAGGTCAGAGATTATTAGAATTCTGTCAAGATAATTCTCTGGTAATAGCAAGCATCCTCTTCCAACAGCCTCAGATGACTGTACACATGGACATCACCAGATGGACAATACAGAAATCAAATTGATTATGTACTTTGTAACCAAGAGCTTAAGACAGTCAACAAAAACAAGACCTAATGCTGACTGAGCCTCAGATCATGAGGTTCTATTGCAAAGGTCAGGATTAAGCTGAGGAAAGAGGGAAACTCATCAAACTAAGCAGATACAAATAAATAATGTGACCATCTGAATATGCAGTGGAGGTAAAGAATAAATGTAAGGGACTAGACATGGTAGATAGAATGCCTAAAGAACTTTGGACGTAAGTGTTTTACATTGTCTCAAAACGGCAACAAAGAATATTTCCAAAAGAAAGTTTACGAAGGCAAACTGGCTGTCTCATAAGGCTTTGAAAGTAGCCCAGGGAAAAAGAAAAATGAAAGGTAGTGGAGATTTATCCAACTGAATGCAGAATTCCAGAAGATAGCAAGAAGAGACAAGGAGACATTCTACAGTGAGCAATGTAGAGCTAGAAGAAGATAAGGAGAAAGTCAAGAGATCTGTTCAAGACAATTGGGGATTGCAAAGGAACCTTTCATGTGAAAACTGGAGTTATAAAATATTTAACAGAAGCGGATCAGATAAAGAAGAGTTGGCAGGAATACACAGAAGATTTATACAGGAACAATCTTGACAGCAATGTTTGTCCAATGAGCTGGAGCCAGACATCTTGGAGAGTAAAGTTAGAAGCCCTAGGAAGCCTTGCTGATAACAAGGCTGCAGGAGTTGATGTAATCCCAGCTGCACTATATTCATATATATATATATATATATATATATATATATATATATATATATATATATATATATATATATATATATATATATTCAAAAACACAACAGTGGTCTTAAAACTATACTTCGAAATTCAGATAAAATGGAGCCAAACCATGATTATTTATATATGTTTCTAAATGCAGGCATTGCATTATGGCTTGCTAATGGAATTATTGCATTTTTGTGTGTTTTTTATAGGAAAACAACTCCCTATAATTGTTGTTTTGTTATTTTTTCTTATATAACAATACTTTGAGTCACACATCATAAACAAGACTGAGATTTGAAGGCTAGAATATAGTAATAAACTGCACAGGCATTTTGTCATCAGGTCATGTTACCTGGTCTGTAGGGCCTCTGCCATACAATATAAAAGTGAAGTATGCGATCAGAGAATTATTTTCCATGTCTGGTTGTTGCAGTGCAGAATAAGGTAAATAATGCTGAACACAAAATCAAGCTTTAGTTACAGATGCATTCTAACTTTCTTTTTTCTTGGGGGGGGGGGGATATTAAGGGATGATGGAATAAAATAGAAATGCCTGTTATAGCAGCCTTTCTTTTTATTACAGGTAAAAACATTTGTATACAAATGTACAGTACTTGGAAGTACTGCATCTAGCTAAATTCAGTGATTATTAATACAATTAAGATATTTGCTGATCCAGAATTGTTTATAAATTATCTCAAATTAAAAGTAGCAAAATTGTTTATTAATAAGAATTTAGTAATGTATTGGAGCATTAGCCTATCCTCAGACAATGCTCTTGCTGCCTCCATATATTCCTCTTGTTCTGAGAGATTCAGACTATAGCTATAACTGACTTCTTTTATGATCTGCTCCACATGTACTCACATTTCCAAACTACAGAGGAAATTGAAAATGTTTTTGCGATTGCATCCAACAAAATGTTATACAATCCTGTTAAGCACTTACATTTGTTTGGGAATGTTTTTTTCCTGATTTTCTGTACACTTTGTCTAAGATAGCTGTGCTAAGTTGGTCACCATTGTACAGTCCGTATATTGACTAATACCCATGCTATACACTAAAAAATCCATAGCTCTCTCAGGAAAGTGTTGGACCAAGAATAAAGGTAAAAAGTATTATAGAGAAAAGTAGTAAATAAATCTCCTACTAAAAACCCAAAATGCTAATTTTTCTATCACAAGCATTTTTTAAACATTATGTGTTTCTTTTTACATGAACAAAAATATTTAGTACAATATTGCTTAAACTTATTGGAAACTGCCAATGAGATTGTGATTCATGCATTTCATGGCAGACTCTTAAGACTCATACTGTTTTATTGCTGCACGTTGTTTGGCAGCTCCATTTCAAGAAACACATTATCAAAGAAGAAAATGCTTCAATGGCCATTTAATAACTGAAAAAGAAAGACGGATTACATTTGTTTGCTTCTGAGCACCTAATCATGTTAATGAGGTTTATGATCATCAGACTTGGTATAATACGAGTTTCAGATTTTAACATATGCTCATATGAAAGTTAACTTTTAATGGGTTACAAGATTAATTTGTTCACACTGTGTACATGATCATTTTTATGCTGTTTTAATCCTCCCTTTCTTTTCTCTCTTCCATCTTTCTTTTGCTTTTGTCTGTGTTCTTTTTCTATCTCTGTTCTGTATGTCTTTCTCGACTCTGTGTCCCTTTATGCGGTGTAGAATTTGAGATATCGGTTTCCTTCCATAGGATAGATTTTAGGAACTACGCTAAACACTTGAAGTTAAATGAATAAAACATTCCCCTTCATTCTGGTGTTGCTATTACCAATAATGTGGTGGTGTTAGTAAAAGAAATGGATGAAAATCAGAAGCGGCAATATTACCATGTGAAAATCCATTAAACTTAGGAGAGTTTGGGAAGAAACTGCTCAATACAATTGCTTTCAGTTGTAAACAATACTATTACAAACCCAACTGGGAAATCAAGGTCAATTTGATCATGTATCAACTGTAAATGAACTGTGAATGTGCATTTTTTTTGTTTCTTTTATTTAAAAAAATACACATTGGGCGGTTTGAAAAATAAAATTCTACTTAAAGGAACATGTTACAATATGCTCATTCCAAGAAATAGAAATTATAATGGAGGGGTACCATTGCAGATTTTTCTGCAAATTTGCAGTGAATTTCTTTAGTTTCAAGTTCCAAAGCTTTTCCACATTCCAAGAGTCAACATATAGGGGACTTTAATGGGGTTACATTAAAGGCTCAATTTATTTTATTTTTTTAATCTACATACATACATACATACATATTGTACATATATAACCCTAGTGACCATGAGACAATTGCACATAACCATTAAATTGTACAGATGTCCGATACTGAAACCGAAAGGGTAAGCCTCTAAACTGCATGTCCGAAGGGGAAAAGCTCTCTGTGTTAATGGAATGTTCTTATATATTTATAAATTCCACAGAGAAATGCCTTTGCTTTTTTTGTATAATGGCCTTTGTGTAGATTTTGATTGAACTAATGAAGATGTGTATACTTATTAAAAATCTCTTCTAATATGAAGCCTGCAAGATTGTGTATCCCTTTTTGTTGTGTAAAATTTATTTGGTCTTCCAAAAAACAAAAGTAAAGAGGTAGAATATAGAAATGTGTGTATGTTTGACTATTAAGGTACAAGAAATATGATATGATGTACTGAATAAAAGGCGAATAAAAGATAAGAAAGCACTTGGGAGATGTGGCAAAAAAATCATTAAGTACTAGTGAACATGTGTACAAAAGATTGGCTAAAACAAATATACAGCTATATTAAATTGTGATTCAGCAAATTCTGAAGGGCTCTATAAGCACAGAGCATTTTTATTTTACAAAAGTTTTTAGTTAGTGAACTTCTATCCAAAAGCAAGGTCTTCACTAACTAAAAACTCCTGTAAAATAAATATGCTCTGTGCTTTTAAAGAGCCCTTTAAAATTTGCCGAATCGCAATTTAATAAGTATGATAGTATTTTTTTTTCCAAATATATGCTAGATGAGTTTGCCTGTGTTGTTTTATTACATCTTATTAAAACTTTACTGTTAAAACTGTGAACAGTTCTACATTTAGCAAGTGAGACCCTGGTATTATATTGCAAACAACATCCAGTAGGTCAACAAAGTTCTCTGAAGTGCCCTATACTGTCTAGTAAGGAATATCTATAGGCATCAGTGGTCTAATAATGAGTGCATTGAGTTTGGGATAGTAACACACACTTAGAGACATTCTGTAGGAATGTGACACTAGTAGTCTTTGGCTGCTTGTTTCCAATGAGAACATTTAACCAAAGGCACCCAATAAGAAGCCGTGACAAATTATACTTAGTCTTATGTTTTTTGTTTTTAGTTAATCCTAATATTGTGACCTAGTCCTGCAAAAGTGTATTTTTAATACTAGTTATTAATTTATCTTTACTTCGATCAACACAACTCTGTGTTCCTTTAATGCTAGTGTTTAGTCTACTTCAGAAAAAATGCGGAGTACTGGATAGGGTAGGAAAGTTTTTTTATAGTCATCCGTTACAGGATTTCCAGGGTGTGTTTTGGGTATATTTTAGATGAGTATCGGGAAAAAATGAGTAATGCTGCATTTTGGGTTTATTTTTAACATAGAAATGTAAGATTGTATTCACTGCTTAAATAAAGCACTAAGCTTCATAGGGGATGTAAAATGTTTTACTGAAGGTTATGATAGCTTTTTTTTTTTTTTTTTTTTTTTAAAATCGCTATCTAAGAACTTTCTACGTCAGCTGTATTTCCACAATATTTTCTTTGCGATCTGTTAGGTTGGTTAATATGTCAATCCTTTTGATAGTTAACATCATATTATTGCAGCTCATTGTGCAATATGATGAGATCAAATTGTAGAGGAAATAATGGTGACACTCTTTTGCACTTTGTAGTTATGGATACATATTACGCCTTTATTTTTGGTTACATGGGATAATATGATTTCTTTTTTTACTTGCCATATTTGGGCCATAATGTGATTAAAACTATATGTGATCAGGTGAGTGGTTGTCTTGGGTCTCTTGCCAGTATGGCCTCTCGACCATCACTTATAGAGAAGCAGTGCAAACTCCAAATGCCGGTGCATTAACATGTCTCCACAGATCCAGTGTTTGAAGTAGCAAAAGAGGGGAATGCATTACTAAATACAGATGCACAGTTTGTATGTTACCTCACCAATGGTGGCACCATACCTGTATTTGAGAGACAGATGGTTTGAAACTTACTGCGTGTTGTACTTTTATTTATGGATACATAAAGAACTTCTCTCCTTCTATTCACATCACTGGAGTTGCCACCCTGGGATGTCACAATGCAGAAAAACACAAGTATACTGTGGAGAAGTCTCACTCTCTCTTTTTTTTTGCTCGTGAAATTTGAGAAAGGAAACCGTACATGGTCTGGTTAAAAGAGAGCTGTGTTCACTTCAAAAGAGTTGTTTGAATGTAAAGGGGATTATCCCTCCAAAAGATGGACCATTGGCAGATTTGCATCTCGTAAGTGTAGATTCTCCAAGAATAAGAAGTAATCAAATAGCATATTTAGAACATGCTTTTTACATGTTTAATGATATGTCTGCTTAAATACCTGGCTAAAGAAAAGTGGACTAGACATTAAGTATATTAGTGTGATTGAAGTATCCTCCATTGTATAACCAGTGAACAAATAAAAGACCATTTACACATGTCAAGTATGCTAGGGGAACGGTTTCTCTCCTAGAATGTCTCCATGAACAGTGTTTTGTGTCTCCACTGTCGCTCAGGATTCTAGTTAGTGGAAGGCAAATGAGGCTCAAAACATACCACTGTACCCTAAACAGATTCCCATGTTAAGTGGATCATAGACAAAAAGGTGGTACATTCTAATTTGCATGTCATTACCCAGAATCCTTAGTGACCTTGGAAACTGATCACGAAGATGTTCAGTAGGGAAAAACACTCTCCTAGCCTGCTTGATACTTGTATGTGCACTTAGGCCCTCATTCAATTGCGATTTGGCCAATTGAATAGTGCTCTAAATAAGCATATAACATTTTTTTTTTTAATACGTTTTTAGTTAGTGAAAACCTTGCTTTTGGATAGATGTTTACTAAGTAAAAACTTCTTAAAAAAAATATGTTATGTGCTTATTCTGACCCCTATTCAATTGGCCAAATTGCAATTGAATGAGGGCCTTAGAATGTAATTTATTTCCTTAAAGAAAAGTTGGCACTGAAAATGTAGTTATTAACATGAAGCCACAGTCTCTTGCAACACAATCCACTAAGTTTGTACTGCACCAGAAATTACATAGGTAGACTAAGTCTCTTTGTGTCACTTTTGGGAAGTTTAGTCATCTCTAGTAGCAACAAACCTGTTCTGCTTTTCTGAAGAGCATGTGAAGGATCCAAATATCTGCTGGGGGGAAAAACATCCATGGATGAGTATAAAAACGTTCCTACCCTGTCCAGTTCTTTTAGGGGTACTTGATAACAGAATTGTAAACCAGTAATTCTACACCACATACAGTGCCTTGCAAAAGTATTCACCCCCCTTGACTTTTTACCTATTTTGTTACATTACAGCCTTAAGTTCAATGTTTTGTTAATCTGAATTTTATGTGATGGATCAGAACACAGTAGTCTAAATTGGTGAAGTGAAATGAGAAAGATATATACATAAAACTATTTTTTAGAAATAGAAAACAGAACGTTTGCAAGTGGGTATGTATTCACCCCCTTTGTTACGAAGCCCATAAAAAGCTTTAGTGCAACCAATTACCTTCATAAGTCACATAATTAGTGAAATGATGTCCACCTGTGTGCAATCTAAGTGTCACATGATCTGTCATTACATATACACGCCTTTTTTGAAAGGCCCCAGAGGCTTCAACACCTAAGCAAGAGGCACCACTAACCAAACACTGCCATGACGACCAAGAAACTCTCCAAACAAGTAAGGAACAATGTTGCTGAGAAGTACAACTCAGGGTTAGGTTATAAATAAATATCCAAATCCTTGATGATCCCCAGGAGCACCATCAAATCTATCATAACCAAATGGAAAGAACATGGCACAACAGCAAAACTGCCAAGAGACGGCTGCCCACCAAAACTCACGGACCGGGCAAGGAGGGCATTAATCAGAGAGGCAGCACAGAGACCTAAGGTAACCCCTGGAGGAGCTGCAGAGTTCCACAGCAGAGACTGGAGTATCTGTACATGAAAGATGGATGGTGCTAAATACAGGGATATTCTTGAGCAAAACTTGTACCGCTCTGTGCTTGATTTGAGGCTAGGACGGAGGTTCACCTTCCAGCAGGACAATGGCCCCAAACACACTGCTAACGCAACACTTGAGTGGTTTAGGGGAAACATGTAAATGTGTTGGAATGGCCTAGTCAAAGCCCAGACCTCAATCCAATAGAAAAACTGTGGTCAGACTTAAAGATTGCTTTTCACAAGCGCAAACCATCCAACTTGAAGGAGCTGGGGCACTTTTGCAAGGAGGAATGGGCAAAAATCCCATTGGTAAGATGTGGCAAGCTCATAGAGATTTACCCAATGTGACATGGAGCTGTGATTGTCGCAAAAGGTGGCTCTACAAAGTATTGACTTTAGGGGGTGAATAGTTATGCACATTGACTTTTTATGTTATCTTATCCTATTGTTGTTTGCTTCACAATAAAAAAAAAAAAAAAATCTTCAAAGTTGTGGGCATGTTCTGTAAATTAAATGATGCAAATCCTCAAACAATCCATGTTCATTCCAGGGTGTGAGGCAACAAAACACGAAAAATGCAGATGCGTGTGAATACTTTTGCAAGGCACTATATATACTGAAATCATTATAAATAAACCCAATACAATTAGTTCTTAATGGCACCACTGGCTGGAAATTACACCCCCAATGTTGTATTTCAGAGAGCAAGAGACCAAAGTGTACTCCTCTAACAATGTTTAAGTGGATATTGTAGATCAATATTTGCTGAAAGCCATCAACTTGTGAAGTAAACAGTGGAAGTTGCAGAAGAATGTCGTCATCAGTGGGTGGTGCTTGTTTACAAATACTGAGAACATGGAATTTGCCCTCTTCCTGTGAGGGTCTCTCAACTCTAATAGACGGTTCAAGACTAGTAAGGCAGGTAAGCAGTTTGGTGGGGGGAATAATTCTGGTACCAATCCAGCAATACATTGATTGATATGATATTAACTTATTTTCACCACTGCTGTTTAGACTTCAGATGCTTTGGAAATATATAAAAAAAATTGGTTGATAAACCAGATTTTGTTCCATTCATTACGACCTTATATCTACACTGATAACTTTTTTTTTATTTCTGAAGTAACATCAACTGTAGTATTAAGATGGCGTTTGATATTATTCATTTAATAATCCAACCTCTATTGTACTAAGAAAGTTTAATTGCTTTTATATAACACATTGGCACCTAATAGAGCTGCAGCCTGCTTAAATGATGGAAACATGTCACTTTTCTTTCTAGTTTTTAATGTTTACCCTGTTTTGATGTTCCTTAATGAATGATGCTTCCCTAAATGGCTATGTATAATTGTGAACAAAAATATATTCTGAATTGGATAATACTTTTATTTCTCCTACTCACGTGTTCTCAATTACTAAACTCGCAACAGAATTATGCTTCATTAAAAACTTTACACAAGAGAAATTTTACAAAATTATAATGGCTTTTAATATGAAAATGTCAAAGTAGTTGCCAATTCCATGGTAAGATATTTTTGGCCTCCTCTCTTTCATGTTCAGAAGGAATATCAAATCAAACTTTACTGTTAACATTAATACATAGCGATCATAAAATAGTGAATTTATGGTGCAAGCTACACTTAACCAGGTTTCCCATCTGCTTGGCCCTTTTGTTGGACTCCCTGTAAGAAGCCCTTTGTCTCCAAGTGGCTATCGCATGTCATGTTCCAGGAGCAATGTTGTTTTTTGTATTCCATACAGCTGAGGTCTTCCATGTGCCTTCCCGTAGTTTCTCTAATTCCACTAACATTGGTAATCCTAATGTGGGACTGTATCATAAATATCAGCTCAATTTCTTTTGAATGATTGACTTCTATGAGGAATAATTCTGTTTAAAGTCGAGTTGAGAACCTTTCTGTCTTCCATTAGGAGTAACACCTATTTAATGAGGAAAAAAGTAAAACTATTCAGTAGAAATTGGCAACACAGTCATTTTGGTCACTTGCATATCCTTCCAGAGCACCATCATGCTTTGAGGAACAAACAAACTAGCACATTTATGGACTTTTGTAATGTTCTGAGCTGAACAAGTGTTAAACATGCATAGTTATAAAAAATAAATCTTAGCATTCTATTAGAAACCAATTTATTTTTTTTTCTCTTCAGAAAAATGGGAAAACTTGCGTTTGTCTGCCTTCTTATTTTACTGCCTGGGATATGCTATTCATCAGATGTAAGTGTCACTATCTCTTCTTCTCTTTTTTTTTTTTCACATTTGTAAGCTTTTTATCACAAATATAATTTCCGGTTTGTCGGTCACGCCTGTCGGGTGTTTTGTGCGCAGGCGTATGAATGTTTGTAGAGTCGGTATATTGCAGCGCATGCGAAGAACTCAGTTTTTTTCATAGCAACTGCCGCACAGTCAGCCGAGGACAGGACAGAGAGAGATAGCAAATAGTGAAAGAAGAAATTTCTACATTACATTGCAAGTGCCGTCAAGTGCCACACACACCACAGGAAGCAACATAATGGCCTCCATTAGGTTCATCAGCGAGAGAGATAGCCTAGAGAGAGACAGAACACAGGCAGCAAAGAGAGAGAGAGAACGTGCCACAGGACACATCAATCACAACCACACAACAGAACAAGCGGCTTAACACCCTACATTACACACCACATGCAGGGACAGACGGCACACAGACAGCTCTACGGGGAGAGAGACGGCAAAGAGTAAGAGAGAACACACCACACAACACAGCAAGCGGCATAGCAGCCGCCATTACACACCTCAGAGAGACACACAGCATACAGACGGGTAGCACAGAGCGAGATACCGCATACTTGCCACAGAACACAGGGCGAGCGAGACATCACAGACAATTCAAGATAACATTCTATGATACTGTCATTTATGACAGACAAGTTATTTGTTATAAGTTGGAGCGATTTCTGCATGTTTCTAGGCAATCTAATTGCTAGTCAGTAGGCCTCCACCAGGAGTCACTCTAGTTGCTAGTCGCTATGTTTCCACCAGTGGACACTTCAGTCCAAAGCTGCCTCTCCAGTGGTCTCAAGACCAATTCTACATAAATTGTACCATATTAGAAAAAAACGTTTGCAAGCTGTTTGTCTTTGTTTGGTACCAGCTCTTGCAATCTATAGTAACTCATAATATCTTACTGATCAGAAGAAACATTTCAATGAAGAAATGGAGGGAGTCCCCAGTTGTAGAAAATTGTTTGTTTAGTTGATTTTAGTCTTGTTTTTTAGTAGTAATAACTGCTAATTATGGGTTTCTAGCACATATACACATATAGAGAGAAATATTTAACATTACTTGTAATGCTTTTTCATGTGACATCCTGTTATTCACAAATATACTATTTGTATTGGTTATGTGAGAAACATTTGAGATAAAATAAAAACCTGCAAAAACATTTTACTGTTCAATAATTTTATCTATTATACTACTCATTGTAATTTTAGAGTTGTAGTGGGTTGAACAACTTTGTAGTAATGAGATTCCATGACAAAAAGTATGGTAGTACAGGTCTATCATTTTTTATAACGAAAGTGTAATACATTTTTATTACGGCATCACTTCTTTACCTGCCATGCCACTTGAAGGCAAAGAGCCATTAAATTAGTACATGGGTCCACCTAAACCATGCAAGAACCCAAGGATTTTGCACTAGGCTGACCCAAGGGTTCATAGAATAGTAGATAGATTAGGACTTGGCACCACATTCTATATATGAAACCAGATGTACATTTGTAGGTC
>CM050164.1:83563710-83581210 GCA_027410445.1 Discoglossus pictus | reverse complement strand
GTGCCATTTGCACCTCATTGACCAACACAAATTTGCTTGTCTATGTTACATATCTCCTAACTGTCCCTTTTTTTGGGAAGAAAGCACCTCCCGATATTTGAAATGCCCACCTTTTTATAGGGACAGTCCAGCATTTAAGTGCAAGTGCGTCTATTACACTCTATTGCTGTTCCTTCTTTGCTTTACTTGTTATCTACCGGTTACTTTCTCCATATTCCAGGAAAAAGCTTCCAAGAATGTGTCTGTTGTGTGATATATATATGTGTGTGTGTTAAATCCATGTCCAAGTAAGTAAGCATTTATATTGATAATATTTTGAAACTTTGCTCAAGTTGCTACCATTTTTCGTGAACCGCAATTACACATTGTGCACCTGATTTAAAAAATGATTCTGTTTTTGGCATCTTGTAATGTTAGGATCCCCTTCTGGAATGCTAAAGTAGGGAATATATACCTGGAATAACTGACAAGTTTGGATTTGGAGAAAAAAATTAAGCAGGACAGAGATTAGCAGAATCATGTCAAGATAATTCCCTGGTCATATCCTCTGGTCTGGTCTTCAAACAGCCTCAGACGTATCTAAACATGGACATCACCATATGGACAATATAAAAATCAGATTGACTATATACTTTGTAACCAAAGATTCAGAGGCTCCATACAGTAAGCAAAAGAAGGCAAATTGGCTATCTGATGTGGATTGGAAAGAAGCCTAGGAAGGAAGAAAAGTGAAAGGTAGTGGAGATGGGAAAATAATTGTCAAAAAGAATGCAGAATTCCAGAGGATTACAAAAAGAGACCAGGAGACATTCTATACAGAGCGATGTAAAGAGACAGAAGAAAATTACAGAATGGGAAAGTCAAGAGATCTCCAGGAATATTTGGAATCTCAAAATAAACTTTCATGCCAAAATGGACGTGATAAATGACAAAAATGGTAGGGATTTAACACAAGCAGATCAGAGAGGTGGGGCAGGAATACACAGAAGATTTATACAGGAAGGATCTTAGCAGTTTGTCCAATGAGCTGGAGCCAGACATCTTGGAGAGTGACATGTGATGGGCCCTAGGAAGCCTTTCTGTTAACAAGGCTAGAGGAGTTGATGGAATCCCAGCTGAAATATAAAAAATCCAAGAAGATGATTCTACGAAAGTGTGGCTTTCATTATGCTAACAAATTTGAAAAGTCAACAAGGGTCAGTAAACTGGAAAATGTCAGTCTATATACCAATCCCAAAAAAGGTAGTGCTAAAGAGTGCTCCAAATTATTGAACAATCACACTCATTTGACATGCCAGCAAGGTAATGCTTAAGATCCTACAAGCTCGACTCCAACACTATATGGACAGAGAACTACCAGATGTGCAAGCCAGGTTTCGCAGAACCACAATAGATTAAATTGGCAATACACGCTGGATAATGTAGAAAGCAAGATAGTTGCAGAAAATTTTTTCATTCTGCTTCATAGACTATTCTAAAGCCTTTGACTGTGTGGATCATAACAAAATGTGGCAAGTTGTTTGAGATATGAGTACCAGATCATCTCATCCACCTTCTGGGGAAACTGTATGTGTCCAAGATACCACAGTCCAAACCAAACCTGGAACAACTGAATGGTTCAAGATCAGGAAAAGGAGTGAGACAAGGTTATACCTCAGATATGTGGATGATACTACTTTGATGACCTCACTTAGGAGGAACTACAGGGCTTATTGATGAGGGCGAAAGGAGAGAGTGCAAAAGCTGTCCTGCTGCTCAACATTAAAAGGTGAAGATCATGGCAAATGTAAATCTTAGCTCCTTGCAAATAAATGGGAAAGAGGAAGCAGTGCCCTTTTTTTTTCTCTTCTGCTCCAAGGTCTTTTCAGATGGTAACTGCAGCCGTGAAATTAAATTAAGAGACATTTGCTTCTGGAGAGGAAAGCTATTTCATTTCTGTTATTAAAAAGTAAAGATATTCACTATCAACAAATGTCCGCATAGTTAAAACTATGGTATTCCCCGTAGTAAGATACAGATGTGAGAATTGGACCACAAAGCGGTCCAAGTGCCGTAGATTTGATGCATTTGAATTGTGGTGGTAAAGAAAACTGCTTAGAGTCCCTTGGACTGCAAGAAGATCCAATGATGCCATATAACAGGAAGTAAAGCCAAACTGTCACCTGAAGGTTTGATCAAAAACAGGATTCCCTAGAGAAGACTCTGATGCTGGCGGGGGAAAATTTAAGGCACCGGAAGAAGGGAGATGGATAGATGTGGTCATTGAAGCAATGAACATGAATTTGATGGATCTCAAAGGGGCAGTATCTGACAAATGAGCCTGGCGTGCTGACACGACTGAATGATTAAACAATGACAACAAATGTTGGTGTTCTCTTCAAACGAGCACCTTGTAGAAATAGGATTTTAGAGTAATCCTTGCAATTTTTGATTTCTATAGTCTTAATCTAGTGTGGTGGTGTTGTGATCAGGCTTGCATATTCGAAACATCAAAACAATAAAGAATGATCTTTTTTTAAATAATGGAAAATGTCCAGTTCTCTTTGCACATGCACATCAGTTTTGCAACTTTGCCACTAACTGTTTACAATTCAGCCTTGCTACATTTCTCTGAATTTTACAAAATCCCCTATTACACTGGTGGCAGAATTGCAAAATCAACATCTTTGGTTAACAAGGTCAGCAACGCAACATGTATTTGAAGACACAAGGGTACATCTATTAAGAGCTGGAATAAGCAGTGATAAGTGGGGGAAGGAAGAGTGAAAACATAATATGGACGTCTTCTGGGTTTTATTCTACATGTATTTATCAAGCTGGCATAAAATTTAGATTAGATGTCTATGCTGTGTAGAAAACATAGGAAGTGAGCATGTGTCCTGAAACATATAATAGTAATTACACAACCTCTCCAGCTACTTAACTCTTAAATACATACTGGATCTTCCCCAAGTGTGCACTTTCCTAAAAAAGCAACCTAAGTTTAGGCAGAATGTCCCATTTAAGGCAGTTCTCTAAAACAATGGAGCATTTGAAATTTGGGAAGTTGGGAATGGAGCATGGGAATGCATGTGAAAAGCATAGGGAAACCCGCTGAGAAAGACCCACTGTAATGAAAATGGTGGTCCAGTGGTTAGGATTTGGTACTTTCACCTCTGCAACCTGGGCTTGATTCCAGTCAGGGAACCAAGAGGTCACACCACCCTGAAGCCAAGCAGGGTTGGGCTTGGCCAGTACTTGGATGTGAGACCACCTAAGAATACCAGGAGCTGTACGCTGTGGCCCACCGGAAAAGGAACTGGCAACACACTCCAGTCTCTCTGCTATGAATTCCAAGTGGATCAGCATGACCAAAGACGTAAAGATGTGCCTGGTGAGTTACAGTCCATGAGGTCACGGAGAGTCGGAAACGACGGAGCAACACAAAACAAATGTAAAGATGAGCTAGTTATTGTAATGATTCATTTAATGAAGTCTTTTTTTGTAATAATTTAGATTTGCAATATTCAATATTAAGTTCAGTTTTTCATGAATTATCCTCCAGTTGAGTGTTTATGTCCTTACTGATCAGGCCATCAAGGTGAGGGTAGGGTTTTTGCCGAGACACTTGAAAGAGTTTTAAGATCAACTGATAAGATATAAGGCCAAATAATGATTCACAGGCTGGCCCACAGTACAAGCTGGTTGTGAAGGCACACCACTGTGTATAAATATATTCAACTAATACTGTTTAGCTCTATGCTCTTATTTTTTTAATTCTAAAAGGTATTCAAAGCAGCAACCAATTTTGTATTATACAGTAGAATCCCAGTTATCCGGCACCCAACTAACCGGGGCTCTCAAGCAACTGGCATCAGCATCAATTCCCAATTTTCAAAAAACTCCCGCTAAACCGGAACTATCAGCATTATTCGGAGATTTGAGACTGGAAAAAAAAATGCTAACTTTTTGCTAATTGTTTTTTTTTGGCCCTAAATGGCCCAGTTTAGGTGTTAATGCCTTTTTAAAAGCATTTTGAGGGTTTTTGGGGTGTTTAACAGTTGTTTTAGACCCTTAAATTCTGGGACTCACGATTAACCGGCAACTACAGCTATCCAGCAATAGGGAGTCCCAGTGGGTGGCGGATAACTGGGGTTTTACTGTAGTTTGTTTTATAGTACTAATTGCACTCCTAGGGAGAGTAGCAGCAGTGCTGAACTTTCTCCATTTATAGACAATTTGTCTTACCGTGGACTGATGAACAGCAATGCTTTTGGAGATACTTTTATAACCCTTTCCAGCTTTATGCAAGTCAACAATTCTTAATCGTAGGTCTTCTGAGAGCTCCTTTTGTGTGAGGCATCATTTACATCAGGCAATGCTTCTTGTGAAAAGCAAACCCAGAACTGGTGTGTGTTTTTTATAGGACAGGGCAGCTGTAACCAACACCTCCAATCTCATCTCATTGATTCGACTCCAGTTGGCTGACACCTCATTCCAATTAGCTTTTGGAGATGTCATTAGTCTAGGGGTTCACATACTTTTGCCACCTGCACTGTGAATGTTTACATGGTGTGTTGAATAAAAACATGGCAACATTTAATACTTTGTGTGTTATTTGTTTAAGCAGACTGTGATTGTCTATTGTTGTGACTTAGATGAAGATCAGATCACATTTTTTGACCAATTTGTGCAGAAATCCATATCATTCCAAAGGGTTCACATACTTTTGCTTGCAACTGTGTATATGTATATATATATATATATATATATATATATATATATATATATATATATATATATATATATATATATATAATATCACTATAATAGTTATCAGTGTTGGGGATGTTTGCAATGTTGGTAACGCACTTGCGTCCCTTGCAAATCGAGGTCAGCCGTCGACGCATGAGCGCAAAAGGCGCTCATTGCACTGTGAGCCTCGCCAAGCACTGCGAGCAGTTGAGGCACGCAGGACTTAGGCTGCAATGAGCGCCGAAGGCGTTCATTGCACTGAGCCTCGCGACTGCGAGCCAAGCGTGTAACTCTAAAAACATGAATGAGGCTGGCAATCAGTGCCGAAGGTGCTCAGAGGACCAAAAGCCCCTCCCATTGTGTGGCAAACAGCATTGCCAGCCTTAGAATTGTAATCCTGTCATTTTTGACAGGCAATTTCCTAGTCTCATTTCCATGTTCTGCCCAGTTTTTCCAGAGTGAAGTGCATATACTGTATTTCTGAGAAATTTGAACAGGAAATACGTTTTTATTAACTTATTTTTTAGACATTCAAATAGAATCACGAATGTACTATTCCTTATTTGTACTTCAGTACTTTGTACAGTGGAGGGCTTCTATCACACTTAGCCCACCATATGTGAAACAATTGCTGTATAGAACTACTCTCTACAACCAGCGCCACAGAAACCAGGCACTCCCACCACACTGAGGACCGTCCGTAACCGTAAACAGTGCTGTATGTGGTTAAGAGACCTGGCTTGTGAAAAATCCATCCGTTGCTATGCCTAAAACTGTGAAATACAGTAAGCATATGCTTAAAAGGAGCCATGTTTAAAATGGTTTGGATTGACAGAGTGACGGAGCATTATGTGGTCTCATTTGCATGTCCCGCACAGTGCATATACTGTTTTTCTGAGAAATTTGAGCAAGTTTTTATCATTTTAGTATTTGTACTACTATATAGAAAACAAATAATATTATGTCATTATTTGTTTTCTGTACAATGGAGAGCTCGTCTCACTCTAGTGCTCACCGTAGACTAAATGATTGTATATATTCCAGCTTGTGGGTAATAAATAAATAAATATATATATATATATATATATATATATATATATATATATATATATATATATATATATATATACAGTCAGGTCCATAAATATTGGGACATCAACATAATTCTAATCTTTTTGGCTCTATACACCACCACAATGTATTTGAAATGAAACGAACATATGTGCTTTAACTGCAGACTTTCAGCTTTAATTTGAGGGTATTTACATCCAAATCAGGTGAATGGTGTAGGAATTACAACAGTTTGTATATGTGCCTCCCACTTTTTAAGGGACCAAAAGTAATGGGACAGATTAACAGTCATAAAACAAACTTTCACTTTTTAATACTTGGTTGCAAATCCTTTGCAGTCAATTACAGCCTGAAGTCTGGAACGCATAGACATCACCAGACGCTGGGTTTCATCCCTGGTGATGCTCTGCCAGACCTCTATTGCAACTGTCTTCAGTTCCTGCTTGTTCTTGGGGCATTTTCACTTCAGTTTTGTCTTCAGCAAGTGAAATGCATGCTCAATCGGATTCAGGTGATTGACTTGGCCATTGCATATCATTCCACTTCTTTCCCTTAAATAACTCTTTGGTTGCTTTTTGCAGTATACTTCGGTTTATTGTCCATCTGCACTGCGAAGCGCCGTCCAATGAGTTCTGAAGCATTTGGCTGAATATGAGCAGATAATATTGCCCGAAACACTTCAGAATTCATCCTGCTGCTTTTGTCAGCAGTCACATCATCAATAAATACAAGAGAACCAGTTCCATTGGCAGCCATACATGCCCACGCCATGACACTACCACCACCATGCTTCACTGATGAGGTGGTATGCTTTGGATCATGAGCAGTTCCTTTCCGCCTCCATACTCTTCTCTTCCCATCTTTCTGGTACAAGTTGATCTTAGTCTCATCTGTCCATAGGATGTTGTTCCAGAACTGTGAAGGCTTTTTTAGGTGTTGTTTGGAAAACTCTAATCTGGCCTTCCTGTTTTTGAGGCTCACCAATGGTTTACATCTTGTGGTGAACCCTCTGTATTTACTCTGGTGAAGTCTTCTCTTGATTGTTGACTTTGACACACATACACCTACCTCCTGGAGAGTGTTCTTGATCTGGCCAACTGTTGTGAAGGGTGTTTTCTTCACCAGGGTAATAATTCTTCGGTCATCCACCACAGTTGTTTTCCGTGGTCTTCCGGGTCTTTTGGTGTTGCTGAGCTCACCGGTGCGTTCTTTCTTTTTAAGGATGTTCCAAACAGTTGATTTGGCCACACCTAATGTTTTTGCTATATCTCTGATGGGTTTGTTTTGTTTTTTCAGCCTAATGATGGCTTGCTTCACTGATAGTGACAGCTCTTTGGATCTCATATTGAGAGTTAACAGCAACAAATGCAAATAGCACACTTGAAATGAACACTGGAGCTTGTATCTGCTCTTTGTAAATGGGATAATGAGGGAATAACACACACCTGGCCATGGAACAGCTGAGCAGCCAATTGTCCCATTACTTTTGGTACCTTAAAATGTGGGAGGTACATATACAAACTGTTGTAATTCCTACACCGTTCACCTGATTTGGATGTAAATACCCTCAAATTAAAGCTGAAAGTCTGCAGTAACAGCACATCTTGTTTGTTTCATTTCAAATCCATTGTGGTGGTGTATAGAGCCAAAAAGATTAGAATTATGTCGATGTCCCAATATTTATGGACCTGACTGTATATAAATAGTGGATATAAAACGTCTACACACCCCTGTTAAAATGTCAAGTTTCTGTGCTGTAAAAAAATGAGACAAAGATCATTTCGGAACTTTTTCCACCTTTAATGTGACCTATAAACTGTACAACTCAATTGAAAAATAAACTGAAATCTTTTAGGTGGAGGAAAAAAAAAAGAAAGAAAAATAATGTGGTTGCATAAGTCTGCACACCCTCTTATAACTGGGGATGTAGCTGTTTCAGAATTAAGCAATCCCATTCCAAATCATGTTAAATAGGAGTCAGCATACACCTGCCATCATTTAAAGTGCCTCTGATTAACCCGAAATAAAGTTCAGCTGCTCTAGTTGGTCTTTCCTGACATTTTCTTAGTCGCATCCCACAGCAAAAGCCATGGTCCACAGAGAGCTTCCAAAGCATCAGAGGGATCTCATTGTTAAAAGGTATCAGTCAGGAGAAGGGTACAAAAGAATTTCCAAGACATTAGATATACCATGGAACACAGTGAAGACAGTCATCATCAAGTGGAGAAAACATGGCACAACCATGACATTACGAAGAACTGGAGCTCCCTCCAAAATTGATGAAAAGACAAGAAGAAAACTGGTGTGGGAGGCTACCAAGAGGCCTAGAGCAACATTAAAGGAGCTACAGGAATATCTGGCAAGTACTGGCTGTGTGGTACATGTGACAACAATCTCCTGTATTCTTCATATGTCTGGGCTATGGGGTAGAGTGGCAAGACGAAAGCCTTTTCTTACGAAGAAAAACATCCAAGCCAGGCTACATTTTGCAAAAACATATCTGAAGTCTCCCAAAAGCATGTGGGAAAAGGTGTTCTGGTCTGATGAAACCAAGGTTGAACTTTTTGGCCATAATTCCAAAAGATATGTTTGGCGCAAAAGCAACACTGCACATCACCAAAAGAACACCATACCCACAGTGAAGCATGGTGGTGGCAGCACCATGCTTTGGGGCTGTTTTTTTCTTCAGCTGGAACTGGGGCCTTAGTTAAGATAGAGGGAATTTATGAACAGTTCCAAATACCAGTCAATATTGGCACAAAACCTTCAGGCTTCTGCTAGAAAGTTGAACACGAAGAGGAACTTCATCTTTCAGCATGACAACGACCCAAAGCATACATCCAAATCAACAAAGGAATGGCTTCACCAGAAGAAGATTAACGTTTTGGAATGGCCCAACCAGAGCCCAGACCTGAATCCGATTGAAAATCTGTGGGGGGATCTGAAGAGGGCTGTGCACAGGAGATGCCCTTGCAATCTGACAGATTTGGAGTGTTTTTGCAAAGAAGAGTGGGCAAATCTTGTCAAGTCAAAATGTGCCATGCTGACTCATACCCAAAAAGACTGAGTGCTGTAATAAAATCAAAAGGTGCTTCAACAAAGTATTAGCTTAAGGGTGTGCATACTTATGCAACCATATTATTTTATTTTTATATTTTTTATTCCCTCTACCTAAAATATTTCAGTTTATTTTTCAATTGAGTTGTACAGTTTATAGGTCACATTAAAGGTGGAAAAAGTTCTGAAATGATTTATCTTTGTCATTTTTTTTTCACAGAAACCTGACATTAACAGGGTTGTGTAGACTTTTTATATCCACTGTTTGTGTGTGTATATGTATATATATATATAGTGCACTCTAGTGACCAAATTTGTTTATGCATGATTACATTTAATTTAGCAACTCTTCTCTCTCCACCTGCTCTGTCTATCTCTCAATATTTTGCAATCCCTTTTTGGAATTCTCAGTTTCTTTACTTGCACAAAATTTCTCCTTCTATAATTGTTATAATTTAGATGATGAGGCCAACTATTCATTGCTTTGCTGACTCCCAAATTGACAGTAATGTCAAACATTGGCCCAAAAGCAGCTTTTGTTGCCAGGTTTGTGAGAGATTTATGTAGAGCATTTCATACATTAAAGAGGACAACTTCAAAAAATATATAAATATAAAAATATATATATTGTTATCCCTCTGTAAACCGTTTTGTTGCCAAATCCAGTTCCACATGTATGAAACATTCTTTAAGAAAATGTATTTGTAATCTCTCTATAATCCATAATGGCAATTATGTTACTTCAGTGCAGGGGCATAGGAACCCCCCGAGATAAATGAATAGGAAACACCAAAAATAGCAACATTGAGCTTAATCATACATTACCTGATTAGACCACTAGATGGCTATGGAGTAATATGTCTTTTACCCATAATTTATATAGGGGCACTGAGAATTTAAAAAAAATAAGAAATTGAATAGAAACATTTTTGATGGGAACTGAAGCAATTCAGCCCCCCCCCCCCCCCCCCCCAGAGAAGGGCCCCAGTGCATTGGTGGTAGATCAGCCCCTGCTTCCTGTTGCCCATGGAGTATTATTAAATTATCCCTCTGTCTTGCTGCTTTCTCTGGTAGCTGTGTCCTTGTAAACTAATAAGTCTACCTTCTGAGAGCACTAGCATATTTAATTCCCATTGTTCAGACATACTTCATGTGTATTAAGTCCCCTTTCACGTCAGGAAGATCATCTGAAGACAACACAGTAGATTATACAGCAGCATCAATACATATCAAAGATAATAAATCAGAAGCTGTATTGCTTCTTTACATTCTAAAAACAAGTAATGTGATGTGAAACCAAATAAAAATAAAATAAAGCAATGCGTTTGTACTGAGAGAGCCTAGCCCACATAATTACTCTTTTTAGACTGTAATTTTACAAGTTTTCATTTTTGTTAGGAGCTTTAGGGAAATAGCTTTGTATGTTTGATTTTAAGCTCAATAACAGGGCTCTCCATTATTTTCCAATGTGTTAAAATTACTTTTGTCCCTGTACAGTGCTATGGAATATGTTGATGCGTTACAATTAAAGGATGATAGGAATAATTGCAGAAGTGGTGATGTGTATCTGTTGGGCTGAAACAACAATCCCAACAGAGTCTTTCTTACTAATTAGCAAATCCATGCCATGTCTCTACTATTACCAGTCATGCATTATTCCTTGTTGGGAAACTTTTTCAAATCTATGTTTCTTGTGTGTGGAAACTTATGGTAACATATTATGTCACCATCATTTTCCTACAGAAATGTCAATAACCTAACAGACGGATTAGTCGATTGTACTGGACACACCAGTTGGCAGACTCTTTCTAGTTGCTAATAGTTATGAGTCAATTATTCTGGCAAATGTAGAAAATAATAATCATTATCTCAGTGAGAGATGGCTGTAAAAAGAAATGTTTCAAAATTATGCAAAATAACATGGTATTGCAGGCAATGTTTATAGCTTTTAACAGGGTAAACATCCAATTTACATTTTTAATAGATAAGCCCTTGTTTTGTCACGTTTATAGCAGTATTAAAATATTACTTATTTAAAACGTGTACCATAAACTCTGACATAGTGCTTAAGAATGGATTATATAGAAAATAAAGGATAGAAGAGACAATGTAAGGGGGGGGGGCAGGTATTTCAATTTTGTCAGTCGTTATATATATGTATGTATTTGTGTTTGTGTATACATATATCAAACTGCAAGACTATAGTTGAGTTGTCCTTTAAAATAGGTAAATAGTATTCTGTAGTACAGTTCAAAATCTATATATCTTGTGCCTAAACCTACTAATTTCTGTTCTTTTAACAGGAAGCGACAATACATGAATCATTTGAAGCCACCACAGAACCTACCACAGTGCCAACAACAACAGAATTCTGGGCATGTGATACAAAAGGACCAGACCATGGTATTCTGGACTCTACCTCTGACTCTTGGACTGATATCCATGGAACCACAACACCATTTTTCACAACAACAACAGATGAGACTCCCAGTGTCTCAAATCATTTGGAGACCGAGCATGTTAAACAGAGCTCACATGAAGCATCTTCCCACTCACGGGAGGACCAGAATGATGATGATGATGACGACGACGATGATGCTGCTGCTGATGTTTGCGCAAGAAATGTGTCGCAGGATGAGATACGCAAGTTTGCACAAGCGATGATGTCATTCAGCTTTGATCTTCTCAAACAAGTAGACAAGGAAGCCAATAAACCTAATGTGATCATATCACCACTTAGTATTGCACTAGGGCTACTCCAGCTGTCTCTAGGTAATACTCCAACCACACAGGCAATGATTGGCCTTTATTAATAATAATGATAAATGCTTCAGCCTCAAAGAATTGTAATTTAGTACTAATTTCTATTAAAGCTCAAGTTATGATAGTGCGCAACAAGGGAAACAACAATAATAGTGTAGTATATTATTTGATGTGTAGCATGAGCATGCAAATAGTTCAAAGAGACTGATTCTTATAGTATGAATATTTAAGAAACAACATGGTCAAATGTTTCTATATGGTATGCTGAATATCTATCTACACTTGATAATCGGTAAAAAAGGTTTTTAGAAAACAAATCACTAAACCCAGCATTTGAATTGTTAACTTATATGTTATATAGTTGATTCCACTGACGCATAATTGCATATAAAGGTTAACGCATTGAAGGCTATATTCTAAATGTAGTAACCGGAAACCGTTTAGAATTTACTAGATTTTGACTATCACTTTGTTGCCATTTAAACCCATGAATTAACCTCCTCTGCCCCATTTTTTTTTTCTATTAAGGATTTATATCATCTCTCCTTGGGAGACTTGCATGGTTTACACATGCTCATAGAACAGCTTCTGAGGCTTTACTAAGCAGAATATCCTGAAGCATAGGTCATAAGAATGGTTTTCCAAACAGATATTGTTTTCCAAACAGATACCGTAATCTATTGTTGAGGAAATACAAAGGGGTAACTCTGTTTTGAAGGAACATATAGCCAGAAACCTCTGAGGAAGCCACATATTTGGTGAAACGCCCCTTTTTTTAGCATTTAGAAACCTGTTTCACATATTATACCATAGAACTTATGAGGCTCAAATAGGGCATTAGATACTTTTCTCTTTATGTTACAGCCTAGGAGTTGATCTGCTGGGAACTTAAAATAGGGTTCATTATTGTTTTTATTATACAGTGGTCTCGTCGTTCAATATCACGATCAATTATCAGACTATTGTGATGATGGTCTGCAATATCCTTTTAGAATATGTGACCCTATTTCTTCCATTTATTGCAGGGCTCTTAGCCAGATGTGGGGTATCTCTTAGATAGCCTTCCAGGAAGGAGGACCCACGGGGTCATAGGCCTAACCTTCCATGCTATCCCTGTTTATTAGATTATATAATTTTCATTTGATTTAGGATGTTTGGAATGAATAATGTGGACTCCTTTTTTTTTTTTTTTTTTTTATTACAGCGTGAATAATTTTTTTAATGTACTCCTTTCATTGGATTGATGATGTACTTATTATTTTAGGTGTTTCAAACTAGCAGACATTTGTGAAGGAAGTTGAATACCTCACTATATTTTAATTAACTGTTCTCAGGTTTACTGAATATTTTGTTATGTCAGTTTTTTGTGTCATGTATTTTAACAGAGTATGATTGTTAAAAGTAAAGCTTGTGTGCATGTCCAAAAAATCCCAAGGCTCTACCTCTCTGACGCTCTGTGTCAGGCAACCGATCCGGACAGAGGAGAGGCAGCCATTTAAATTTATACATTATAATACTAATTTCTTGAATATTTATATAATTATTTTTATACACAACCTTTTAAATGCATACTATACATTTAATTTTTAAAAGGTATAGTAATTAATAAACTCCTTCTACAAGATGTTGCATGGTTAAACAGCACATGCAATAAGAGTTTGAACTGTTAAAGATGTATTTTGGAATAAACACTGAAATTATTTTGGGGATTAAAAAAATAAAATACTTTATATAGCTAACGTTCTCAATAACAAGATTATTGTTATAATATAAATATAAGTATGTTTTACTTGTGTTGTAATTTGTGCTGTGAGAAATTTGGGTCTAATCATATGTTATGTTCTTACTGTATTTATTTTTATAGGAGCTGGAATAGATACTGAAAAGAAGCTAATGGAGACTCTGCACATGGAATCTGTGGAATGTCCTCACAACAAATTTAGTGTCGCCAGAAGGGAACTTACCAAAACGGCCCTGAAAGTAGCTACTCGCATATACATAAAAAAAGGTCTGTTTGATAGGTGGACACATCTGGCAGTTAAAGGACCACTACACAATCAAATAAATATATATTTTAAAGCTTTGATAATTGTGATGCCTCTGCAGGACCCTGGAGGAATGCATGATATATTGATTGTAGTATATGTGGCAGGGGAGTTTACATTTCTTGAACTGATGTTGCATTAAATGATGCAAGTTGTCTGCTTTTGGGTCAGTGATTGGGTGTGAGGGGAGTTTACATATCTCAATAGCTGAGATTGCATTAAATGATGCAAGGTGTCTGCTTCTGGGTCAGTGAGGGTCAAGGGATATGGTGTAAATTTCAACCTTATTCTATTATCAACCACAGGTTCTAGACTTCTGTCCCTTTCTCTCCCACCCCTCCCTCCACTTATACACCCACGCCATCATCCAGCTCGCCAACATGTGATGTAACAAGCACAAAATGGATTCCTGTACTTATAAACAAAGTCTTCAGAAATTTAGATTTCTGTTATGGCCTGTGCATATGCCGATACATACATGACAAACAAGTGTCTTTTTTTTTTTTTTTTTTACTGCAGTTTTGTTTTCATACATAGCATCACTGTAAACCAAATATAACAAAACCAACCTTATCCCACCTTTACACTGTAACCTTAATTTTTTTAGGTAGCTAAAATGAACAGACTGTATAAACCTATAGTCCCTGTATTTCTCTGGTCAAGCTTGACAAAGTAATACTCTTCCAGTGATCAGACTACCTATTATGTGCACACAGATGAGGGAGTTGTAGCATTGCAACAATCTGATCCTTGTATATCTATTTATGTGGCCTTTTTAAGAAACGCCGGTGAGTAATTCAGTTTGTTATACCGATAGATCCTAAAACCATGTCTTGTTTAGAATTAGACTCTCCTGTTCTAATTAACTAGTGATGGTTGAGACTCCCTTATATCTCCTGACAGGGCATACAAAATGTGCGTGCGAGTCCCAGCCATATACACCACTTCTCTTAAGAGTGTTTACCAAGTACCTTTTTTGATAAATGAAACCTTTGTCTTTTTCTAACTCTCTCTCTCTCTCTCCACCAAAGTGCTTATTTAAATGATCCTAGTGATTATAACTGTAAGATGTTTATACTTTTATTCTTTTGCAGGGTTTCCTATTAAAAAGGCATTTCTGAAGATGTCTGAGAAGCATTTTGGATCAAAACCTCACAATTTGGAGAATACCACAGAGAAGAGCCGTGAGGTTATAAATAAATGGATCAAGGATGCAACAGATGGAAAAATTCCCAACTTTTTGTCAGGAGTTCCATCAGACCTTATATTAATGCTGCTCAATGCCATACATTTTAAAGGTAAAATATTTTTTTTTTATATTTGTTTTACTTGAGGTTATTGCTGCCTCCACCATGAATTATCTGTTTGCACCATGCCTACTATTTATTTTTTATTGTGTTATCTGTGCCAATATCATCAAGGCTAACTACCTTTTAATGCCTTAGGAGCTAGATGTTTTCATTATGCTTTAATAACAGTTTATATTCAATCATTTAAACATACAATTATCAAAATAAAAATTACGTTCAAAGATCTGAATCTAGATGCGGATAGTCTCTACCTATTATATAAAGATCAATGGGGAAGATTCCTTTGTCTAGCAGGCAGTGTTACATTTTCAGGAACAAGGTTATATCAGCACAATCCTCTCCATTGGCTGGAGACTTGCTCCAGTGAAGAATTGTTTGGGCCCTTATATATTCAGATTGCTCTTAAAACCCTTTATGCTTGCCTCTTTGTCGAACCTTCCCTTTGTTCTTGATGACCTTGTCAGAGTGGAGATAATCAGCTCAACTGGAGACTGTTACTCTAATTTTTGAAAGTGAAATTTAATATTGAATTTATAATTTATCATTAACCAGGAATTTTATGAATGATAAAAGTATAAACAAAACTAGCTCCTCTTTTGAGAGGATTACAGTGTTTGGTTTTTTTACCTTCTAATTATCCCTATAATTTGGTTATCCCCAAACACAGTCTTCCCTGTTGTGGAGGCCTACATATGACTATACACCTAATGTATACGCTCTGCACCCCTCATCTCATTCACTCCTAATGTATACGCTCTGCACCCCTCCTCTTGTTCACTCCTAATGTATACGCTCTGCACCCCTCCTCTTGTTCACTCCTAATGTATACGCTCTGCACCCCTCCTCTCGTTCACTCCTAATGTATATGCTCTGCAGCCCTCTTCTCGTTCACTCCTAATGAATACGCTCTGCACCCCTCCTCTCGTTCACTCCTAATGTATACGCTCTGCACCCCTCCTCTCGTTCACTCCTAATGTATACGCTCTGCAGCCCTCCTCTCGTTCACTCCTAATGTATACACTCTGCACCCCTCCTCTCGTTCACTCCTAATGTATACGCTCTGCAGCCCTCCTCTCGTTCACTCCTAATGTATACGCTCTGCAGCCCTCCTCTCGTTCACTCCTAATGTATACACTCTGCACCCCTCCTCTCGTTCACTCCTAATGTATACGCTCTGCAGCCCTCCTCTCGTTCACTCCTAATGTACTGTATACGCTCTGCACCCCTCATCTCATTCACTCCTAATGTATACGCTCTGCACCCCTCATCTCATTCACTCCTAATGTATACGCACTGCACCCCTCCTCTTGTTCACTCCTAATGTATACGCTCTGCACCCCTCCTCACGTTCACTCCTAATGTATACGCTCTGCACCCCTCCTCACGTTCACTCCTAATGTATACGCTCTGCACCCCTCCTCTCGTTCACTCCTAATGTATACGCTCTGCACCCTCATTTCATTCACTCCTAATGTATACGCTCTGCACCCCTCCTCTTGTTCACTCCTAATGTATACGCTCTGCACCCCTCCTCACGTTCACTCCTAATGTATACGCTCTGCACCCCTCCCCACGTTCACTCCTAATGTATACGCTCTGCACCCTCATCTCATTCACTCCTAATGTATACGCTCTGCACCCCTCCTCTTGTTCACTCCTAATGTATACGCTCTGCACCCCTCCTCACGTTCACTCCTAATGTATACGCTCTGCACCCCTCCCCACGTTCACTCCTAATGTATACGCTCTGCACCCTCATCTCATTCACTCCTAATGTATACGCTCTGCACCCCTCCTCTTGTTCACTCCTAATGTATACGCTCTGCACCCCTCCTCACGTTCACTCCTAATGTATACGCTCTGCACCCCTCCTCTTGTTCACTCCTAATGTATACGCTCTGCACCCCTCCTCACGTTCACTCCTAATGTATACGCTCTGCACCCTCCTCTCGTTCACTCCTAATGTATACGCTCTGCAGCCCTCCTCTCGTTCACTCCTAATGTATACGCTATGCACCCCTCCTCTCCTTCACTCCTAATGTATACGCTCTGCACCCCTCCTCTCGTTCACTCCTAATGTATACGCTCTGCAGCCCTCCTCATGTTCACTACTAATGTATACGCTCTGCATTACTCCTCTCGTTCACTACTAATGTATAAGCTCTGCATTACTCCTCTCGTTCACCTCTAATTTATATGGTCTGCACCCCTCCTCTCGTTCACTCCTAATTTATACGCTCTGCACCCCTCCTCTCGTTCACTCCTAAAGTATACGCTCTGCACCCCTCCTCTCATTCACTCCTAATGTATACGCTCTGCACCCCTCCTCTCGTTCACTCCTAATGTATACGCTCTGCACCCCTCCTCTCGTTCACTCCTAATGTATCCGCTCTGCAGCCCTCCTCTCGTTCACTCCTAATGTATATGCTCTGCAGCCCTCCTCGTGTTCACTACTAATGTATACGCTCTGCATTACTCCTCTCGTTCACCTCTAATTTATATGGTCTGCACCCCTCCTCT
>CM050164.1:83456210-83558710 GCA_027410445.1 Discoglossus pictus | reverse complement strand
GTGAAAGCAATTGTAAATCTTGCATTGAGGGGTGTCACATTTCACGTCCCCATAATTTGTATAGGTATAGTTTGTGCACATAATGTAGTATCACTTAAGTCCTCAGACCCCAATACAAGTTTTATGATTTTTTTTCACCCATCTGTGGTGTCCTTTCTTTTATTTACCCATACAGGTAAAGCAGCTGGTACTTATCTGTATATTTATATATATTTTTGCTAATTTCAGGACTTGGGCAGCTATTTACCAACCCAGATTTTCATCGTATCTCAGAAGAGCATCTAATTGTATCAAGTGTCCAGCACCAATCAACTATGGAACTGAATGAGGAGGGTGTGGAAGCAGCAGCAACCACAGCTATTCTCATGTCCAGGTCACTCGCCACCTACAGTATCAACCGTCCCTTCATATTCTTCTTATTTGATGACAACACTGGTCTGCCTCTATTCATGGGCTATGTCCGTGATCCTAATCCTGACTCCAAGAAGAAACTGAAGGAGCAGACTAATAATCCTGACACTAAAGTTTACAGAAAGGGCTCCATACCAAAATAGGGAATTTGTGTGAGAAGCAGAGTTGACTCCATCTTGTCCAGAGACTCTGTGCACTGCAAGGGCATCCATTCATCTGGTAACTTTCGTTACCACAGATTAAAAAAAAAAAGTCTAAATGATATTTTACATTGCAAATTCAATGATGGGGTTGTTTCCATTTATAAATATGGTGCCTGTGAGTGGTTCCAGTTTTTTATCACTAGTATGTCTTTTTGGTTTTGTAATTAGGAGGAAGTAACGTTTGTAGTGTCTGGGCTTTCCAAAAGTGCAGGCATATTAACAAAACCACTTGGAGGCAGCACATTGTTTCATGATTTTAATTATGTTTAAGGTATTGTGCCAATCATGGACTTCATCACTTCTCTATAGGCTGGTGGAAACCTCCGGCTGAAATGATTTTATCATGTTATGTATGACATCTATGGGCTGCTTGTAAGCCATTTTGTTGACTTTGGTTTAATAAAATCTTCTTATATAAATTGTGTAACTGTTTATTCAACACTAATGGTTTACACAGTATTCACCATTATCATATTGAGAGTAGTACACTATTTTAACAGATTAGTAACAAATGTGCCTGAATGAACTTGCCTGGAGACCACAGAAAATAGAAGTTAATATGCTTAGGGCGGCACTTCAATTACATGTTCTTCATGGGATTCAGTTTTGCAATCCCTTCAGTTCATAAAGCCAATCAGAAAATGCACTGGGTAACAAATGGACTTTTATTATGAAAATATAAATTTCTGTTGTTTATCGTATCTGGACTAATCAAGAAAATAGTATTGAACATTGTCGATCACGTCTACATATAGCGATCTTGCTTCTATAACACAAAGTAAACAATATATTACCAAAACTATCTAAAACGATTTCTCAAGCACCTGAGCCAGGCAAATTTTATAGTATACCCTGTCCATGCATTGAAAAATAAATCTAAATTATTGAGCAGTTAATTCACAAATTATCACATATTATAATTGTCAAACTTCGAGACGTCGTCACGCTTTGCGTGGTGCGTAGCACTTAGGCGATGAGCGCCGAAGGCACTCATTGCTGCGAGCCTCTTGAAACGCGGCGAGCTGTTAAGGCAATTAAACTCGCAGCACAAAGGCAATGAGCAGCAAAGGCGCTCATTGCCGGCTCGTCTCGCGAAGCGAGGCAAGCAGTGAAGCCAATGAAACATGCGGGACTTAGCCATCAAACACTTAGTATATGCGCGATCGCTTTCCGCAACCAAGCACTTGACAAACGCGGGACTTAAAAAAAACAAAAATCCGAGACGCGGGATTTTGAAAAAAAACAAAAATCTGAAACGCGGGATTTTGAAAAAAAACAAAAATCTGAAACGCGGGATTTTGAAAAAAAACAAAAATCTGAAACGCGGGATTTTGAAAAAAACTAAAATCTGAGACTCGGGATTTTGAGAAAAACTAAAATCTGAGACGTGGGACTTTACCATTCCAGGGTGCTGAGGTAAACCAATATCTTTGCTTACTATCGCTACAACGCTGCTATCTAGTACTGCTTGAATGATATTATGTAGTATATACTTAACAAACGAGAGAGTGCTCAGTAAGTATCACCAGCCTATTATATAAATATGTAGGTAGTCAATAATTATTAACTTTTGTATTTCTCCAGGAGTCCTCTATCCTGCTACCGATACCGATGCACGTTTCACCACTCTCTAATGCAGATTCATCATGTTTTTAAAGTTGCTACATTACTACTTATACTATTTAAATGAGAGTCTTTAGATACCTTCTTATTTCTATGTAATTGATTATCCGTCAATCATTAATTCACAAATATACGAAACCAACCTGAGATGGAAAACACTTATGTAATAGTCGTTCAGTTGTGTCCGACTCTCCATGACTCTATGGACCTCAGCACACCAGGCACATTGATCAACAGCACCTCTGATATCCATCAAGCTCATGTTCATTGCTTCAGTGACCGCATGTATCCATTCCGCTTCTGCCATCCCCTTCTTTGTGTGCCCTCAATTTTTCACAGCCACCAGAGTCTTTTCTAGGTAATCCGGTCTTCTCATGATATGGCCAGAATATTTAAAGCTTTAAGCTCATGATCATACCTTCAAGTGAACATTTCAGCTTTATTTCTTTGCTATAGCTTTCCTCCCCAGAAGCAAACATCTTTTAATTTCATGGCTGCAGTAACCATACGAAGAGACCTTGGTGCCCAGAAAAATAAAATCGGTTACTGCCTCCACTTCCTCTCCATCTATTTTCCAGGAACTGAGATTGCCGTTTGCCTTCTTTTTAATGTTGAGCAGCAGTACAGCTTTTGCACTCTCCTTTTTCTCCTTCATCAATAGGCCCTTTAGTTCATCCTTTTTTCAGACATCAGAGTAGTATCATCTGCGTATGTGAGGTTGTCAATATTTCTCCCAGCAATACCATTTCCAGCTTTTGATTCTTCCAATCTAGCCTTGATTCACATATAACAGTTGTGGTAATTGCAAGTGCTGGTGGCTCTATGTTAAAAATGACGGGCTTGAGAATGTGCAATGAGCAAGGCCCATAATGTTGAGGGGAGGAAGAGGCTCGCAATGAGCGCTAGAAGGCCCGATAGCTACTGGTTTGCCGAGGCCTGCAATGAGAGAAGCCCATAACATAGGGAGGGGAGCCTCTCATTGTGTGGCAAACAACATTGACAGGCTTCATTCAAATGGTTTTGCCGTCATTTTTGATGGGCAAGTCGCTAGTGCACAGTGCCTTGCAAAAAGTATTCACCCCCCTCAGCATTTTTCGTGTTTTGTTGCCTCACAACCTGGAATTAACATGGATTGTTTGAGGATGCATGCCCACACCTTTGAAGATGTTTTTATTTTTATATTGTGAAGCAAATCACAAATAGGACAAAATAACAGAAAAAGCCAATGTTCATAACTATTCACCCCCCTAAAGCCAATACTTTGTAGAGCCACCTTTTGCGGTAATCACTTATCCAAGTCACTTTGGATAAGACTCTATGAGCTTGTCACATCTTACCACTGGGATTTTTGCCCATTCCTCATTGCAAAATTGCTCCAGTTCCTTCAAATTGGATGGTTTGCGCCTGTGAACATTTTCTATTGGTTGAGGTCTGGGCTTTGACTAGGCCATTCCAAAACTTTTTTACCTTAAACCACTCAAGTGTTGCTTTAGCAGTATGTTTGGGGTCATTGTCCTGCTGGATGGTGAACCTCCGTTTCCCAGTCCCGGCTGCTGAAAAACATCCCCACAGCATGATGTTGCCACCACCATCTTTCACTGTGGGGATGGTGTTCTTTGGGGGATGTGATGTGTTGGGTTTGCTCCAGACATAGCGTTTTTCTCTGATGGCCGAAAAGTTCAATTTTAGTCTCATCAGACAAGAGCACCTTCCTCCATACATTTTGGGAGTCTCCCACCATCCTTTTCACAAACTCAAAACGTGCCATTTTGTTTTTTGCTGAAAGTAATGGCTTTCTTCTGGCCACTCTGCCATAAAGCCCAACTCTATGGAGAGTACAGCTTATTGTCGTCCTGTTTACAGATACTCCAGTCTCTGCTGTGGAACTCTGCAGCTCCTCCAGGGTTACCCTAGGTCTCTGTGCTGCCTCTCTGATTAATGCCCTCCTTGCCCGGTCCATCAGTTTTGGTGGGCGGCTGTCTCTTGGCAGGTTTACTGTTGTGCCATGTTCTTTCCATTTGTTTATGATATATCTGATGGTGCTCCTGGCGTTCATCAAAGATATGGATATTTTTTTATAATCGGATTCAGGTCTGGGCTCTGGCTGGGCCATTCCAAAACTTTAATCTTCTTCTGGTGAAGCCATTCCTTTGTTGATTTGGATGTATGCTTTGGGTCGTTGTCATGCTGAAAGATGAAGTTCCTCTTCGTCTTCAGCTTTCTAGCAGAAGCCTGAAGGTTTTGTGCCAATATTGACTGGTATTTGAAACTGTTCATAATTCCCTCTATCTTAACTAAGGCCCCAGTTCCAGCTGAAGAAAAACAGCCCCAAAGCATCATATTGCCACCACCATGCTTCACTGTGGGTATGGTGTTCATTTAGTGATGTGCAGTGTTGTTTTTGCGCCAAAAATATATTTTGGAATTATGGCCAGAAAGTTCAACCTTGGTTTCATCAGACCATAACACCTTTTCACACATGCTTTTGGGAGACTTCAGATGTTTTTGAAAAATGTAGCCTGGCTTGGATGTTTTCCTTCGTAAGAAAAGGCTTTCGTCTTGCCACTATACCCCATAGCCCAGACATATGAAGAATACAGGAGATTGTTGTCACATGTACCACACAGCCAGTACTTGCCAGATATTCCTGCAGCTCCTTTAATGTTGCTGTAGGCCTCTTGGTAGCCTCCCAGACCAGTTTTCTTCTTGTCTTTTCATTAATTTTGGAGGGAGCTCCAGTTCTTGGTAATGTCACTGTTGTGCCATATTTTCTCCACTTGATGACCGTCTTCACTGTGTTCCATGGTATATCTAATGCCTTGGAAATTCTTTTGTACCCTTCTCCTGACTGATACCTTTTAACAATAAGATCCCTCTGATGCTTTGGAAGCTCTCTGTGGACCATGGCATTTGCTGTGGGATGCGACTAAGAAAATTTCAGGAAAGACCAACTAGAGCAGCTGAACTTTATGTGGGGTTAATCAGTGGCACTTTAAATGATGGCAGGTGTATGCTGACTCCTATTTAACACAATTTGGAATGTGATTGCTTAATTCTGAACAAAGCTACATCCCCAGTTGTAAGAAAGTGTGCAGACTTATGCAACCACATTATTTTTCTTTTTTCTTTTCTTCCCTCCACCTAAAAGATTTCAGTTTGTTTTTCAATTGAGTTGTACAGTTTATAGGTCACATTAAAGGTGGAAAAAGTTCTGAAATGATTTATCTTTGTCTCATTTCTTTACAGCACAGAAACCTGACATTTTAACAGGGGTGTGTAGACTTTTTATATCCACTGTATGATAGTGGATTTGGACAGGGTACCACTGGGTAGCAAATGGTTTGGATGTCCTAGTATAATTATATATGTAGATTGTACTAATTCATAAATTATTTTCAGTCCTGTCTTATTATACAGTATTTACAATTTATACACTGGTAGATAATTTTTTGTGGCAATATAAGAGGAATAAGCAAAATAAAGGTAAATCTGCAGAATTGAAATATGTTGATTTCTGCTATAAAGATAGAAAGAAAAATAAATACAGAGATCTTGTGTAGTATTTAATCCATCTAGATAAGCATATCAAAAGAATTATGAAATATTGATGAAGCAGGACTTCACTTGTGATCAGTATATGATAGTGAAAATGGACAGGGTATCAGCTGGGTAGTCTATTGTTTGGATGTCCTATCATAATTACACATGTAGTTTATACCAATTTATAAGATCTTTTTTAGCACTGTCTCATGATATAATATTTACATTGTATTACTTATCAATTTTCATGGTAATATAAGGTGAAGAAGTAATCTGCAGAATTGAAACACATTGATTCCTGCTGTAAAGACAGAAAGAAAAAGAAAGAAAGAAGTAATAAAGAGATCACTCTATAGTTTTTATAGTCGAATAAGCATACTTAATTAATTATGAAACATTGATCAAGTAGGACTATAATTGTGATCGACTATTTACATCAGTTATCATGATCCTGGATATGGCAAGTTAATAAAGAGTTAATAAATAAAGCTGTCCATGATGCTCGTAGTAAAAGGTTGGCAGTGATGTAGCTACGTAAGTCCCGGAAGAAGCGTTCAAGCGAAACAAGTGTATTGACCAGTGAGAGTCCCACAGAGATGATGTCAGCAGTGTGCTGAGCAGTACTGAGTCCACAGTGGCGTCAACCTTACAGACTAATCTATAGAAATTAGTAGCTTTATACGACTAAATGGTTTATAGTATTGATATGCAAAAGGGTTCTATTACTATATATTCACGTTATTGTCATGGAAATACAAGGACATTACTGAGGTCTGTGATATTAATGTGGAGTATGTTGATACATATCATTTGCTAATAGGATTATGATAGAAGTCTTAGATGCATGTATATAGAGTTAGATGGATTATTGTACATACTATGCTGATTGATACTGAGGTATACTGTATAAACATTACCAATGTTATGGATGTTTTTATTTTAAAAATAGATGTTACTATTTAAAGTAAGGGTAGATTGATCTAACCATCCTATAACATTGATTGGCACATACTATTCCATGCAAGGATATCTTTGGGGCACTTAGCACTTTAGATTTTAGAAGTAAGGTAAGGTCAGTATAGTTTAGTTTTCTTAAAGTTTAAGGGGTTAAATGGTGGATTCCCAGTTCCACGACTAGAACAGGAGTAGTTTATGTAGGCAGGGGAGAGCTTAGAGGTGTAAGGGGTATGCTCCGCTACCACCATATTATATTAGGGTCATTTATCATAGATACTTTGCACTAGCACTCATATTTGCACTTTATATGGACACTATTGTAAGTCTTCTTGTGTGTTTATCTTATGTGCCAATCCATTTATTTCTGTATGATATTGTGTCAAATTATATTTACATTGTGGGGAGACTTATAAGAATTTCCATGGTATATTGAGTCATTAATGTGGGACTTTGATTATTTTTTAATACCGTATTGGTCCGAATATAAGCCGCACCTTTTTTCCCGATTTTTGAGCTTGCGAGTTACGGGTGCTGCTTATATTTGCAACCGTAAAAAAATCATTGCCGATTTGCGAACTTTGCTTGTTACGTGTGCGGCTTCTATTCGCGAATGCAAAATTACTGCCGATTTGCGCGATTGCGAGTTAAGGGTGCCGTTTTTCGTGCTTTAGACTGCGGTATTGATGTTTATTGCGGTTTTAATGATTCTAATGTCCTGTAAAGCCTGTAAAAAGCTACAGTGCTAATTAGAAAGCCTATTTCTTGCAATGGCTGATCACTTTAAGAGTCTTTTTCTCTCCAATTTTACAGGTGCGGCTTATATTTGAGTACTATCTTTTTTTCAATTTTTTCCCCATGAACTTTACGGGTGCGGCTTGTATGCGTATGCGGCTTATTTTTGGACCAATACAGTATTTTAATTGTTGTGATTTATTTTTATGTTTAATAAACTTTATAATTTAAATTTACGTGCTGCTTAGATATCAGATCCTAGATTAAGTGTCTTTTTTGTGATATTTTTATTAAAGTCTTACATTTTTCTCAAGGGTTGGTTCTTAAATGTATTTAAACATGATTTATGTGAATTCATAGGACACACTTGTCGAAAACTGTTATTAATAAGAACCTCCTCTCTGTAATATACTGTTCTTTATTTAATTAATCATAATTCTAAACTTTGCAATAAGAAGCTCATGATCTGAGCTGCAGTCAGCTGCAGGTCTTGTTTTTGCTGACAGTATGGAACTGCTTAATTTTTGTCAATCTGCATTTAGTCAATCAGATTCCTATATTGTCCGTTTGGTGATATCCATGGGTAGGGTCGTCTCTGAGGCTGTTTGAATAGGGTGTTTCCGATGACAGATTTCTGACTTGCTTCATTTAGTACACCAAGATCAAACTTGCCACTTTTGGTTCTCTACTTAAGCATTCCAATCTCCTATGATGATATCTTTTCTTGGTGTTATATCTATGAGGTGTTGAATATCCTTGTAGAATTTGACAACTTCAGCCTCCTCAACATCCACAGTTGGAGCATTGATTTGGATCAATGTGATGTTAAATGTCTTGCTTTGAACTTGAATTGTCACTTATTGTGTTGTACCCGAGCACTGTTTTAGCCACCCTTTGATTTATTATGAGGGTTACTTAATTTCTTCTGCAGGATTCTTAGAAGATCTGGTGGTTGTCCGATATGAAATGTCCCTTTCCAGTTCTTTTGAGTTCACTAATTCCCAGGATATCAATGTTTAATCTTGTCATCTCATTTTTGACCACATCCAGTTTGCTTTCATTCATATTTCTAACATTCCAGGTTCCAATGCTGAATTGTTCTTTGCAGCAGCAGACTTTCATTTTCCCTCTAGAAACATCCACAGCAGGGCGATCTCTTGACTTTGGCCCAACCACTTCATTAGATCTGGTGCTACTTGTACTCACACTCTGCTTTTCCCCAATAATGTGGTAGGCACCTTTTGACCTGAGGGGCTCATCTTCCAGTGCCATATTGTTATGTCTCTGGTTGTGTTTGTCCAACAGATTTCTTAGCAAAGATACTGGAGTGGGTTGCCAGTTCCTTCTCCAGCGGACCTCGATTTGTCTGATATCACTGCTATGACCAGCCCATGTTGGGTGACCCTACATGGTATAGTACACAGCTTCATTTAATTACACAAGACCCTTCACCACGACAAGGTAGTGATCCAGAAATGGGATATAATATGTACCTTGACTTTATTCACAGCTGGGATTCTGAAACGTAACTCAACACTAGGCCATGTGAAATGAAGTCACAGAATGTCCTTTCTTAATGACTCCATTATTGTAGAAGAGTGTCTAGACCTATTATTCCCAATATTATAAAGTACAAAAAATGTAGTAAACACTACAAAGTTTTAATTCTAGTAATTGTGATCAATTATACGTATAGACTTTAATAGACTATAATAGTTTTAGTGACAAAAATCTTAAATTAAATAAGTACTTTGCTCAATGCATTGCTTATGACAAATGACAGCCACTACTTAATGCATTGGTGATTATTTTTCATTTAACAGTAATAATAATATATATTTTAATTTCTCAAGTGCCTTATCGTCTTGATTTTCAAAACTGTCAACAAGTTATTTTTTAAACAATCTAAAATGGACTTTTGCACCATTTACCATTTTTGACAGTTTTTTTACTGTACTATAATAGTTCTTTTTATTATTATAGAAACTAGTAAAACTAAAATGTTAAATCAGTGGTTCTCAGCCAGCTGACTATTTTCTTAAACAGAAGGAACTGCTGTTTAGATGACATCTACATTTTTCACGGAAGTGTCACATGAGGCCAGGACTAGGGCAGCACATTTTGATGAAGATGCAGTGCATTACACTGAAATATGTTTTATATACACAAAAATGTCTATATGCAGTGAAATTTCTGCCTGTAATATACTTGGTACTTTCCGACATACTATATACCGTATTTTTCGCCGTATAAGACGCACTTTTTCTTCCCCAAAACTGGGGGAGGAAAGTTGGTGCGTCTTATACGGCGAATATAGCTTTTCAGACTGCCTCTGTCCTCTTGATCTCACCCCAGCGCTTCCTACCAGCATCGCGTCGGCCGGTGCGTCCTAGTGACGTCACACACGCAACGCTGCAGTACACGTGGAGTGCTGGTAGGAAGCGCTGGGGTGAGATCAAGATGGCAGAGATCAGAAGGAAGGTGAGGATCAGGGGGATCAGGGGGGTCAGGGAGGATCAGGAGGGTCAGGGAGGGTCAAGGGCTCCCAAATGCTGCAGTATATGGATGGATGTGTGTGTGTGTGTGTATGTATGTATGTGTGTGTGTATGTATGTGTATGTGTGTGTATATATGTATGTATGTGTATGTATATTTATATTTATGTGTGTATGTATATGTATATATGTGTATCTATAAAGGTGAGGATCAGGGGGGTCAGGGAGGATCAGGAGGGTCAGGGAGGGTCAATGGCTCCCAAATGCTGCAGTATATGGATATGTATGTGTATGTGTGTGTGTATGTATGTATGTGTGTATGTATGTGTGTGTGTATGTATGTGTGTGTATATATGTATGTATGTGTATGTATATTTATGTGTGTATGTATATGTATGTATATCTATATATATATATATATATATATATATATATATATATATTTGTGTGTATCTGTGTGTAAAGTGTATTTGTGTTTGAGTGTATTTGTGTTTGATTCAGATTTTTTTTTTCTTGTTTTCCTCCTCTAAAAACTAGGTGCGTCTTATCTGCCGGTGCGTCTTATAGGGCGAAAAATACGGGTATATATATATATATATATATATATATATATATATATATAGTTGAATAATCCGAGTATTGCAGTGAATAGTGATACCTTTTTTTATTGGACAAACATATTCATAATAAAGTGACAAGCTTTCGAGAGATAATGCCTCTCTTTATCAAGTAAAAAAGCAATAATGATACAAGTATGAACTAAAAACAGTAAACAGAAAGAGATGGAAGAAAAAATTGAAAAACAAGAAAAACAGAATTCATTGGCAAATTTTTCTCATCTCTTTCTGTTTACTGTTTTTACATTTTTAAGAGCATATTTAAACAACCATGCTATGTTAATCACCCGTCCTGGAAACATTGCGAGAGAACTGCTTTGAGCGAGCCAGAGCTAAATATTACAGCAAACTTTTCCATTCATTTCTGCACTGACAAAAGATTACGAGTTACTCCGTTAGATTTAACGCAATGCTAAAAAGACTTTACGGGTAACTCTCAAATCAGGGTAGGGCCATAAATACAAAAAGATGACAATATTATGGACACCAAAGACCACTCGCAAATGGTTTTAAAATCTTTGCAGAGTGCCGCAGCAGCAATAAAACAGACAGTATAGCACCAAAAAACAATAGAAAATTATGAATGTTCATCATTTTCTGACACTTAGGAGTCCAATATAAAAATATGTGTAAACCTCTAAGGTAACACACAACCCATTACTCAAGGGATTAATATATATCAGGAAACCATGTGGACTAGGAATAAATATTGTAATGCAATGTCTATATATACACACATATACATAAAATAAATACAATTATATATGTTATATCTATAAATACAATTATCACATATATTTATTTAAATAAATATAAATATAATTAAAAAAAAAATATATATATATATATATACTAGCGACTTGCCCGTCAAAAATGATGGCATGATAGAGTTTTATAAATTGTGATTCTCCCCCATCTCCCTCCCCTGTGTATCTCCCCCATCTCCCTCCCCTGTGTCTCTCCCCCCTCTCTCCCCCTGTGTTTCTTCCCCCTTCCCTTCTGCGTCTTCCCCCCTCCCCTGTGTCTTCCCCTCCTCTCTCCATCCCCTGTGTCTCATTCCCCCCTCCCCTGCATCTCCTTCCCCCCTCTCCCTCCCCTGTGTCTCCTTCCCTCTCCTGAGCCTCCTTCCCCCCTCTCCCTCTCTTGTGCCTTCTTTCCCCCTCTCCCTCCCCTGTGTATTTTCCCCCCTCTCCCTCTCCTTTTCTCCTCTCTCCCTCCCCTGTGTCTCTTCCCCCCTCCATCACATGTTTCTTCCCTCTCTCCTTCCCCTTCCCCCCCCCCTTCTTCCTCCCGTGTCTCCTTCCCTCTCCTGTGCCTCCTTTCCCCCTCTCCTTTTCTCCCCTCTTCCTCCTCTGTCTCTTCCCCCCCCCACCCTGTGTCTCTTCCCCCTCCCTCCCCTATGTCTCTTCCCCCCTCCCTCCCCTATGTCTCTTACCCCCCTGCCCCTCCTGATTCCCCCCCTGCCCCTCTTGATCCCTCTTCTGATCCTCCCTTCTGGTTATCTCTTGCCCCTATTAATCCTCCCCTCTTGATCCCCCCTCTGCCCATCCAAGATCATCCTTTGGGCCATCTTGATCTCACCCCATCACGCCTTCTACCTCATCAGCACTCCTCCTGTACTGCAGCCTTCCCTTGTTGTGCCAATGTGACGTCACTAGGATGCGCTGGCAGGCAAGATGCAGTTTGGGGGCATGCTGCTGGTGCTGTAGAAGATCACGAGTAGGGGGATCTAAAGGGGGCCAAGGAGAGGATCAGAGGGGATGAAGGGGGGAATTAGGAGTGGACAAAGAGCAAGTGAGGCAGAGAGAGGATCAGGAGAGGGTGGGACAATACTCCCTTTCCTTCACACGGCTTGGCTGAACAGAGGCCGCGGACTGGTGCTGGTCTGAGGCCCAGAGGTTGGGAACCCCTGCACTACACACCACATCCCAAGGGCCCCTCTACCATAAGGGTCTTACGGGCCTCGCAATGAGTGCCTTCAGCCATTCAATGCATTGCACACCGCATCCCAGGCCCTCTAGCTTATGGGCTTTAAGGGGCCTCGCAATGCGCAAGCCTGACCAATTTTAACATAGCGTTACGAACTAAGGCACAATTTCCACAACTATATATGTGATACAATATAATATAATAGTTCCTTATGGGCTTGTTCTCACGTATAATAATCATGACATTCTCATTTTCAATTGATTGCCCTAGCAAGGGTTTTAAAAATATTATTTTTCCCAGACAGTATCATACAGTATTTAGATGATATTTTGTTACAGATAGAGACATTTGAGGTACATATTGAGCTTCTAAGGGAATTGTTTCGTTTGATCTCCAAGTCAAAGGTGCAGTTAATGAAAGAGAATGTAACTTTTTTGGGAGTGTCAATCCAAGATGCCCTACTAAGGACAGAGTGATAGCAATACTTCAAGCACTCAGACCTTTCAACAAGCAGCCTTTAATGATATTCTTGCAATTGGTGAATTTTTCACCAGACTTCATTGATGATTTTACTGAAAAAGCAGAACCTCTCAATGATCTCTTGAAAGGAGAAGAGACAGGACAGATTCCGGGAAAACTGAGCATGAGGACTCATTCAGAATGTTAAAGAATATTTAGCATTAACTCCAGCTATCACAACTGCAGATGGCGAAGCTCCATTTGCCCTACAAACATACTACTGTCACTTCAATTTCTTCAGTTCTACTTCAGGAGAAAGCAGGAAAAGCCTGTAGACCGGAGGCCTCCAGTAGAATAAGGATATGGCTCATAATGGGATTTAGGAAACTCCCCATAAAACATTGAAATTGTTGTTTGAGAAATCCCTAAGTGAAGACTCACCAAGTGGCTGACAGATTTATAACACCATAACTGCTTATAAATGATATATATATATATATATATATATATATATATATATATATATATATTTATATATTTATATTCAGGGAGGTCCACATGATTGTACATTCACAGAGAGTCACTCCCTTTTCCCAAGATCTACAGATGTGTATGGATCAAGATTTTGGCAGGATGGCAGATTCCACACTGGGTTTGCAATATGCGTCCCTTCTATGCAACTGGCAGTTTAGATTATATTGCCACACTATTTTTCAGTCCAGAGAGCAGAACTAGATGCCATTTCAATGGCATGTTTCACATACAACCTATTTGTATTTACAGCGATAGTGCCTATGTTACAAGGCCACTTACCAATATAGTTTTTAAGGGGAATGGTGGATTTAGCAAGAAAACCTTTGTCACGTGCCAAATTGGTTGACTCAGGAACACAGCACCCACTACAGGCAGCTATCCTCAAGGTCAAAGCACCCACATATTCCACAGATGAACACTGGGAAATGCACATGTAGATATGTTGGCTAAGCAGCCTGCCTTAGAGGGGGAACCATGGCAACCAGGAGAGGAGGATACTGGAGCAGGAGAAGCCTGGAGGGGACATCATGTATCTAAGGATGTAATGACACATGTAACAAAGGTTACAAAATAAACCTCAGAGGTATCAAACCTACAGAGAGAGCAAACTAAAGATGCTAACCTTTATCTTTTGTTGCAGAATCAGCAACGTGGATATTCTTTTCAGGATGTATTGATATGCTTTACTAATCCAACAGATCCACAGGCCAAACTTCTTTTTGTAGTTCCCAAGCATTTACAGAGGTAGATTACACAGCAAAGGCACTCTCTTTCGGGACACGTTGGTCACAGTGCCCTAGACAAAAATGATTTTGCCCAGATTAAGCAACATCTGCTCTCCAGTGTTTTCAGGGATGCCTTATCTGTTCTATACACTATCAAAAGGGGTCTCAGTTTTGCCCTAGTAATTGCTACTGCTAGAGAACTATGGGAACATGTGTTTTCCAGGTGAAATGATCGAATTAGACAGAGGTACACATTTTACTGGCCAAATAATACAAAACCTTTGTGCCCTACTGGGAATACAGTAGAAATTCCATGTTCCATATCACCGGGAAGTGGAACGGATGTATCGCACCATAAAGTCTAATTTAGCCAAAATGCTTGCACAATATCGTAGTTGTTGAGTCACACATCATCTGGCTGTTCTGGTGGCTATTTGAGCTACACCTTTCAATGCTACTAAATGTTCTCCCTATGTGCTCATGACTGGGAGACACATGGCACTAGACCATCCAGGTGATCCTCAATTGTCCACTCCCCTAAGAAAATGCTACATTTTGCTGCATTCAATATGGCCCCAATTGATTGTAAAGTGTCATCTGATTATTAAACTTTGTTGGAAAAGTGGGAAATAATCATGAATAACATTTTCATAAAACATCTCCATGGGATGCAAATTGGGAGGGTCCATATATAATTTTGGATACATTAGGTACTACAGTGCTTAAGGTAAAAGGATCAAACCCCAGAAAAACTAAAAGGCAACCTGGTCATAAGTGGATCCATGTGGACCAATGTAAATTGTACAAAGGGACAGAGATCCCAGATGTGGATACTTCTGCTAAGAACTGATACTTATTTGATGTTTTCAGTATGTGCAACGGGGAATCAAACATGAAGATGTTATTTTTTGGTATTGTATGGACCACAAAATAACTTCTTCACAAGTCATTGAAGATTGAGTTCTACACAGGAGATCAATGTATAGACAAAGATGTGGAGCAATGCAATCTGGAATAGCCATGTTTTGATCAACTGTCATTTAGTGAGGGAGGGATTGTGGACATTTTTGTGACAAAAAGTGATCACATCAGTGAGTTTTGGAGAGATATTTAGGGTAATCAGAAGAACTGGGAATCCAAATTGACAAACTGGGGAAAATGGACAATAGGTCCGATAGGTGAAAGTATTAAGCTTTCCCTTTGTTTCCAAAATCCTGATATATCCATGAATCAGCAAGGCTATATACCATAATAAATGTAATCATTGAGAAACTGATCAAGGAAGGTATAAAATGGCAGTTAGTGGGATCCAACTTGGGTGGAGAAGTAAAGGTATCATTAACAATAGATGAGTGGAAGAAACCTACAACAGTAGCCCCTCTTTTGATCTATTCTATTATCATTGCTCCACCAAAAGTGTATAACTATGCTGACAATCCCATGTATGGGGTTAAGACCGTATTTTCTAGTGGTCCGTTTTCCAATTAGTTCTCTGAAACGCTATATTCCAGCTGATTTCATGGCAGGTAAAGTTACCAGATTGGCTCATAGCTTCATCAAGGTACACAAGCCCCTTCACCACAACAAGGTAGCGATCCAGAAGGAGTGGTGAAGAAACTGGTATAGGGGTTTAGGGGTTGTGAATTCTATCGACATATCCAGTCTGACTACAAAACACAACAGTCATATTCAGGAAATATTGATAGGTGCAATTGAGAAGTTAAGAGAAGTGTTGTGTGATTTTGTATGTATTTCCATGCAAACAGAGTAGTCAACTGATTTTAAAATCCTAGTGCAAGCTTTGGGAGGCTGGGAGCCAACTGAAATTAATAGTTTTGCTTCTGATCGCAAAGAGTTGCATGCATTACATCATGAGCTGGAGTTTCCTAACTTCATAGTGAATGGTTCCACCATAGAACAATTAGATGTTAAAGGTTGCATCCTATCAAACTCTTATGTCTACCTAATAAGGTCAGAACAATATTTGATTCAGGCTGGCAAAACCATTCAAAGTGCCAAGGTTTTGTAGAAAAGGAGAAACCCCAAGATATGATATTTGCCTTATTCTTTTCTTTTTTCAAAACACTGGGGTTCTATTTTGAGAAATAGGAACTTTTATAGGAACTCTATAGGAACTTTTTTAATGGCTCATATTTAACTCTTTAACTTCTATTGGAATGGAAAGGTACAGGTGTCCTACATTGCCAAAAGGGGGGATGAAACAAAGCAGAGGAGAGGATCGCAATGAGCGCCAAAGATGTTCAGCACAGAGCTCACAATGAGCGCAGAGAATGCTCAGAGGAGCAAAAGTACACGAGGGGAGAGGCTCGCAATGAGCGCCAAAGGCGATCAGCGAGGACCTTGCAATAAGCGCCAAAGGTGCTCATATCACCACAATTACACGAGCGGAGAGGCGCTCAACGGGGCTCACAATGAGCGCAGAGGGTGCTCAGAAAAGCAAAAGTACACCAGGGGAGAGGTTCGAACTGAGCGCCAAAGGCGCTCAGCGCGGGGCTTGCAATGAGCGCCGAAGGTGCTCAGACGACCAAAAACCTTCTATTGTATGCCAAACAGCATTCCCAGCCTTACCATTTTATTGACCGTCATTTTTTGACGGGCAAGTTGCTAGCAATCAATCATTTCTAGCAGGGCATATATATTTTAGTAACATTCATTAGTGTACTTAACCCCTGTACAACGCTATGGAATATGCTGGCGCGTTACAAATAAAGATAATAATAATAATAATAATTAATCCCAATAAGTAACCCTCAATATTAACGTCATAACAATTCCTGCAGCTGAAATAGAGCAAGGGCTAGATTAAAATGACACTATAGGGATATTTGAGAAGACATAAGCCTTTGAACCATAAAAGGGACAAAGAATAAAAAGTTTTGTCAATGACAGTTTCTAATCAGTTGAAAGCACAAAGCAGCTCGATGTGAGGCTCATTTGACATATCTACCACAAGATGGTGCTGCAAAGTACTGGAAACTACTTATAACTGATTATGTAGTCGTATGTTCTTATTTCTTATGGGTATTTAATGCACTAAATTAACACAAATCTTATCCTTAAAGAAACCCTGAAGTCACAAATGTGCTATTATTTAAAAAAGCAGGTTTTAAGCATTATAGGGGTTATTGTTTGGTTGATAAATTAGTGCTGCAAGGCTTAAACTCTTATTTTATTCCCTCTACCAACTGCTTTTATAATAAAGCCAGGACCTCCTCCTAACTAACAGCCACATTAAATTTGAAGCCCGTATATGTGCAACGTGAGACCCGCAGAGAGATTAAATTAGACCATGGCGTGAGTTACGGGTCGGAGACGCAAGCCCGTAAACCATTCTAGCGCCGTTGGATATGCGGTCGTGCACAGGATCAATTAGTCCACATTCCAGAAATAATGCAATATTGCTAAAGCTGTAAATATGATATTCTATTACATGCGAGTTCCATTATATGTATTAACACATTGATTGCCGGGATCAATATAACACAGAAATTAAACATGAAATAAAACATTTTACAGTGCCTTGAAAAAGTATTCACCCCCCTTGACTTTTTACCTATTTTGTGTAACATAACAGCCTTAAGTTCAATGTTTTGTTACCTGAATTTTATGTGATAGATCAGAACACAATAGTCTAAGTTGGTGAAGTGAAATGAGAAAACTATATACATAAAACAATTTTTTAGAAATAGAAAACAGAAAATTGGCATGTGCGTATGTATTCACCCCCTTTGTTATGAAGCCCATAAAAAGCTCTGGTGCAACCACTACATAATTAGTTAAATGACTTTCCCTTTCATAATATTTACAGTAGTGTGTGTATATTTGCATTTATGGTGCTACGGATAGGGCTTTTAGCACCTTGCGGGTCCACTGGCTTCTTATCTCCATTTGCGGGTTACGGGGTTGAATGCAAGTGGATTTGTTGCAATATAATAGCGAAATTAGTAACGTTACAGTTACGGGCTTGACAGATCAAAGGATTTGTGGGCGTGAAGGTCCACGTTCCCTGTCCCGTATGCTTTTTTTGGCCTTAACCATCAAGATTTTAGCGGCTTGCTTTACGGGGCCAATGTAATAGCTGTAAGTCTAGCGGACTATGTTACGGGCTACGAGGGAATTTATTAGGGCTATAATTCTGTTTAGAGTGTGCCAGAACACTACACAAGTTGAGAAATCAACCACTCCCTCTAATGGCTGACAAACAAAAACATTTACATTACACCGATAGCAAATTTGTGACTTCAGTGCCACTTTAACTTATATCTAAGATATTTATGTTTGTGCATATGGGTGAACCCTGTTTTGTATTGTTTATATATTTTGTTAATGTGAAACAATAATTATAGCCGTACTATTGTTCCAGTGCTTGACACTGTCCTTCAAATAGAAACCACAACTTTAAAAACGGGAACTTTATTATAAACTTAAAAAATGTATATGCTCAATACATTCTGGTTGGATGAACCAATGATTTAATTCAATAAAGGTACACAATAATCTCTCAGAAGAAAAGTCTATGGGACAATATCCCGGTGTCTCATTTCAGAGATCTCTTATCTGAAGGGTTACGGTGTGGAATAATATCCAAGACATAGACTAATCCAAAATCATGTCCTACCAAACCAAAAATGTATATAAAATGTACACTACCGGTTGTGAGATAGATTCTTATACAGGAATCGTCTTTCTGTGTTACTCTGAGTGTTTGAATAATACCCATATCATACCGGTAGGTTATTCATTTTGTCCCAATGTGGTTAATATAAGGATAAAGTTGTTTTTGGCTGTATGAATGAATAGTGTTATGTACATTTATCCATATTTTGGTTTGGTAGGACATGATTTTCGATTAGTCTATGTCTTTTCGATATTATTCCACTGTATTTCAGGGCTTTTAGCCAGCTTGTGGGGCACACCATAACCCTTCAGATAGGAGATCTCTGAAATTAGACACAGGGATATTGTTCCATAGACTTTTATTGAATTAAATCATTGGTTCATCCAACCAGAATGTATTGAGCACTTTGGTGGAGCATAGTAATTCTAAAAGTTTAGAATAAAGTTGTGGTTTATGTTTTGTTAATGCACTGACCACATGAGTTATTGGTTGTACAGAAATGTTTGTAGAAGTTTATCAAACCTGGCTCTTTTTAACATATTGTACATAAACAAATGTTGGTCTGTGTGTTTATATATGTACTCCTCAGATGGGAAAGTTGGCGAGCACATATCTAAATGGACAAGGAGAACCGATGTGTGGACAGTACTGGGAAGACTATGTATGATGTGGGCAAAGAGACATTGTGAATTAGATGGGAGTAGAGTGAATGGTTGGTCAGAAATCCAAGGAGATTGGAGCTGCAGAGGCCAAGGCCGGTAAATATAAAAGAGGTTTCTGGATTTCACTAGGAATACAACATACCTATGTATCTCTTTACTTTTGTGTGCTTTGAATTAAGAAGTGCTTAAAAGCTCTATTTTGTTCTGCCTAAAATCATACAAATAGTTCCTTACGTAGTGGTATTTTCTCCCCTCTGCAGCTCATGAAGACAGGGTACTTCTAAAGCACAGAGTTGCACTGTCATAGCAACCAATCTGTGATAACATTATGCAACTTGCTACTTGAGAGAGGTCACTGGCAGGTTAATTTGAAACACTGCACTTCACAGTCTCTGTATGCATGAGCGACAGAGGGCAAACGCGATGATAGTACTCTGATGGCTGAAAACGAGGATGAACTATATGACTTATTGATGTGAGTGAAATTAGAGAGTTGCTGATCAAGTTTAAAAAGACAAAAATCATGGCAAACAGAAATATAAGTTCCTTAGCAAATAGATGGTGAAGTGGAGGCAGTGACAGATTGCTCCACGGTCTCCTCAGATGGTGACTGCAGCCATGGAATTAAAAAAACATTTGCTTCTGGGGAGGAAAGCTAATGCCAGTGTGCAAAGGCTATTAAAAAGTATGGATAAGCAATCTATTAAAAAGTAATGATATTTCACTATCAACAAAGGCCCACATATTTAAAACTATGGTATTTTTAGTAGTAACATACGGATGTGAGAGCTGGACCAGGACCAAGACAAACTTTACACTAGAAGGTTTGATCATGAGGCTGAAGCTCAAATATTTTGGCCATATCACCAGAAGACAGGATTCCCTAGAGAAGACTCTGATGCTGGGAAAGATTGAAGGCACAAGAAAAAGGGGGCGACTGAGGCGGAGATCTATAGATGCAGTTCTTGAAGCAATGGACATGAGCTTGATCATAGATGGTAGCTGACAGATGTGCCTGGCTAGCATCATTCCGAGTTACAGAGAATCGGACATGACTAAATGACTAAACAACAACAATAACACATCAAAGTAAATAGATACAGTCGGATATAAAAAGTCTACACACCTCTGTTAAAATGTCAGGTTTCTGTGCTGTAAAAAAATGAGACAAAGATAAATCATTTCAGAACTTTTTCCACTTTAGTGTGACCTATAAACTGTACAACTCAATTGAAAAACAAACTGAAATATTTTAGGTAGAGGGAAGAAGAAAAATAAAATAATATGGTTGCATAAGTATGCACACCCTTAAACTAATACTTTGTTGAAGCACCTTTTGATTTTATTACAGCACTCAGTCTTTTTGGGTATGAGTCTATCAGCATGGCACATTTTGACTTGGCAAGATTTGCCCACTCTTCTTTGCAAAAACACTCCAAATCTGTCAGATTGCAAGGGCATCTCCTGTGCACAGCACAGTTCAGATCAACCCACAGATTTTCAATCGGATTCAGGTCTGGGCTCTGGCTGGGCCATTCCAAAACTTTAATCTTCTTCTGGTGAAGCCATTCCTTTGTTGATTTGGATGTATGCTTTGGGCCGTTGTCATGCTGAAAGATGAAGTTCCTCTTCATGTTCAGCTTTCTAGCAGAAGCCTGAAGGTTTTGTGCCAATATTGACTGGTATTTGGAACTGTTCATAATTCCCTCTATCTTAACTAAGGCCCAGTTCCAGCTGAAGAAAAACAGCCCCAAAGCATGATGCTGCCACCACCATGCTTCAATGTGGGTATGGTGTTCTTTTGGTGATGTGCAGTGTTGTTTTTGCGCCAAACATATCTTTTGGAATTATGGCCAAAAAGTTCAACCTTGGTTTCATCAGACCATAACACCTTTTCCCACATGCTTTTGGGAAACTTCAGATGTGTTTTTGCAAAATGTAGCCTGGCATGGATGTTTCTCCACTTGATGATGACTGTGTTCACTGTGTTCCATGGTATATCTAATGCCTTGGAAATTCTCTTGTACCCTCTGATGCTTTGGAAGCTCTCTGTGGACCATGGCTTTTGCTGTGGGATGCAACTAAGAAAATTTCAGGAAAGATCAACTAGAGCAGCTGAACTTTATTTGGGGTTAATTAGAGGCACTTTAAATGATGGCAGGTGTATGCTGAATCCTATTTAACATGATTTGGAATGTGATTGCTTAATTCTGAACACAGCTACATCCCCAGTTATAAGAGGGTGTGCAGACTTATGCAACCACATTAGTTTTCTTTTTCTTCCATCCACCTAAAAGATTTCAGTTTGTTTTTCAATTGAGTTGTACAGTTTATAGGTCACATTAAAGGTGGAAAAAGTTCTGAAATTATTTATCTTTGTCTCATTGTTTTACAGCACAGAACAATGACATTTTAACAGGAGTGTGTAGACTTTTTATATCCTCTGTACAGTATATTATATTCCCAGTGAAATCCAGAAACCTTCCATATCCCTTTAATATCAATATTTTTAGAGGTGGGATTAACAGATAAGTGGCTGAGGAAATATGAATAATGAAGGAGATGGCAGGGTTAAAGATTAAATCAAGGCTAAGGGCAAAATGGCATGGTATAATGGAGTGGAGGGATTGTGAGTGCTGGCAGGGGGGGAGATATAGACTGGAAAGAACAGGATTGCTGACTAGAATAGTTGAAAAGAAGTTAAATGGCATCAGGATTGTATGGGAGTGACACAGGAGGAGATGTGAGATGATAAACTGGTAAAGTGAGATTTGCAGATTAAAAAAAGGCTTCAATGTCATCAGCAACAACATGATGGGAGAGCACTAATGATTCCTAGTGAACCTTTTTAAAAGGTTGAATAGCAGGGTTCCAAGAACCCCTGCTGTTCAACAGGAAGGAAGGGGAGATATAATTCAAAAAAAAAAAAAAAAACTTCTGAAATCTGATGGTCTGGTCAGATGAGAATCAGACCAAGGACCTCATTCAATTGTGATTCAGCCAATTGAACAGGGCTACATATAAGCACATAGCAAATTCTTTTTACAGAAGTTTTTAGTCAGTGAACTTCTATCCAAAAGCAAGGTCTTCACTAACTATAAACTTCTGTAAAAAAACATTTGCTCTGTGCTTATATAGAGCCCTATTCAATTGACCAAATTGCAATTTAATAAGTCTGTTAACCTGTATTCATATTTTATGTTTAATCAGTTAGAACATATAACTGTAATCACAATTCTGAGTAGGAGATGTTTTTAGAGCATTTGTGTAGCTTATCCTATTCTTATCTTTCAGAAAACCTGAGTATTGTAGAGGAAAAAGAGAATAAAACTATAGGTCATTAATAATTGCTCATGCGCACAATGTATCAAAATGTCAAAGAAGTGTGGGTACAAATCCAAGGATAAACTCCTGATTGGAACAATTACAGAGCTTTGACTTTGACATCAGCAGCTCAGGAAAATAAACATCCAGTGGGAGGAGTTATATTTTTACCCATGTTTCCTGTATAGATGGCAGGCTATACAGTTATTCTAAAAGAAATGTACATGTATTTTATTTAGATTTGTGATTATTGTTACATGCAGATTAAAAAGAAAATGATTACAGAGTCCCCTTATTAATATGAATTACCATATATATTTGTGAAATATGTGTATTTAAAAATATTCCTGATATCTATTGTAGTAAATTCTACATCGCTCCTGAGGGATAAATTAAACAACAACTGCAACTAATTAGGTCCCACAAAGCTAATCAGTTTAATGTCCTGGTGTCTCTGCTTTGTATATAACAAGATATGTTAAGCCACTTATAGTATTTTGACCAGTTTCATGGGGCCATAAATTCAATCCTCAAGAGCATTGGAGTGACACGAGAGTATAGACACAATGTTGATTTACTCATGGGAAACATATACCATCTGAGTGATTGATACCTACGTCTTGTATATACGTAATGTTTCCAGTTGATTCCCCATTCACCAATAAAACAAATGTCATTACAAATATAGCTCCCTCGTCAGTAGCTAAATTCCACGCCATATTTCTTAGGCTGCGGTTGCATTTTTAGATCTGTATTTCAAGCCTAATAAATAAATGGAGCGGAGAGAGTTTGGTCTTTACACATTTGTTTTGTATTTAGCACTTTCAGTTACATTCACACTGCGTTTTCATTACAGCACAAGTCAGAGATCTATTACCAAATGGATTTCTGTCCTGATCTATTTCAGCAATTCTGATGCGTCCTCTCCTGGGATAGCGAATATTCAATCCAATGCTTGTAGGAAGCACAGAAGCCCCCACTCACAGATATACTGATACAATGAATCCATGGAACAAATCACTACCATTAGTTTACTTGTTCTAAAGTGATATCACCAATTAAACTGTAATTAAGATTGCTGATGTGGAAATAGAAATGAGTTCACACTGCCCTATTCTCTACTGGGATATCTCAAATGTCCACTTAGCAAATATACATTTAACCCTTGCCCAATTTCTCTGCCTCCTCTGATAAGTGTTCAGATTAGGTAATTATATTGGATTGCTTTGTAATGATTAAGGTTGTAATCTAATAGGCAGTGCAATGCTACAGTTGTCTCTTTATGTTTTTTATTTCCCTCAACTGAAAGGATTGGCTATCCGGGGTGAGTGTATGTATCACTGAAGGGTTTTGATGACTTTATAATATTTTTGGAACAATTAAATCATAATACCCATGTTTTCTTCAGTTTTATATTAGCTTGTATTTTTCATTCATCACATTAAAATATATTTACTCATCTTGGTAAAAGCACAGAGAATAAATGTGAATCTATCTTTTACCCTTAGATTGTAAGTTTGTGAGTTTTCAATCTTGTGTCAGGCCTTGGAAACAAGCTCTATGTACATTTGATTTTATGCTCAAAAACAGGGCCCTCCATTCTTTACAAGGTGTTTAATTTGTTTTCTGCTATGTACTCAACCCCTGTACAGCGCTACGGAATATGTTGGCGCGATATAAATAAAGATAATAATAATAAATAATAATATCTTTATACAGATACAATGTACAAATAAAGTATATGCCCACATGTAACAAATTGCATCAATATTATGATGAAAAGTGTCACACACATTTTCATGCACTATTAGTAGTTATGTATCCTAAACTCAGCTCAAGGTCACGCTGAATAAAATAACAGGTCCTTTCCCTCTTCACCTTCGCATAATCTGACAGCTGCAGTTCCGCCACCAAATGATAGATGGCACTGCCGATTTTCGGATACTGCTGCACACATAGCATATAAGGCGTGCCGACAGAAGGGGGGCCGAGTGCCTGAGCCGAACATAGCGATGGCCTCGCGGACGACTCAGCACCGCCAACTTGGCCCCATCGGAGGGGGGAATAGTTCTTTGTTTTCCCTCAAACCCTGCAGCGCCCGAAAACTGACAGCGCCCTCTACCGGATAGCTCCTGTAACTGCAGCTGTCAGTGCTGCCGAAGGGATCGATCCAATACCAGTTTTAAAACAATTCTGTTTTTCTGCTGCAACTTGAAACACACTATTTTCCTTGTCAAACTTAGTTGAGTTTGAAAAAAGACTTTTTAGTCCATCAAGTTCAACCCTTTTAGATCTCCTCTTATCTGCAATATGTGGAGGAAGGCAAACAGAACAAAAAAACATTAAAACAAACTTATCTCAAAAAGGGAAATAAAATAAATTTCCTTCCTGACCACAAATACTGGCAATTGGATTCCTCACTGGATCAAAACTCCTCTAGTTATCCAGGATAAACATTAATGCCCTTTTTATTAAAAAATGAATCCAGCCCCTGATGTCACCACCTCCTTTGGTAGAGAATTAGACAGATTAACCACCCTAACTGTGAAGAACCCTTTTCTTTCTTTATTGTGGAATCTTTTTACTTCTAACCTCGAAGGATGTCTTCTTGTCATTTGAATACCTCTTGGCACACAAAGTTCACTTGGCAAAGCTTTCTATTGACCCTGGATGTGTTTATATAGGGTAATCATATCTCCTAATCATATCTCCCCTCTAAGATGCCTTTTTCTACAGAAAATACATTTAATTTGGTTATTTTTTTCTGCATAACGTAGCCCCTCCATTTCCCTTATTCATTTTGTTGACCTCCTCTGTACTTTTTCCAGCTCTAGAACATCGTTACTTAGCACACAACTCTCACTCAAACCACTAAAAAAAGTTTTGCCACCAAAAACTGCATGTGGAAAAAGTCTTTCCTTATTGAATTGTTGCTATATAAGCATTTGTAGTTAGACATTTTGGATGCTTGTATTCACCTCTGAATTAGCTATATGCATAATGAGCTTTGTCAAGCAGTGGCAAAATTAGAACTACATATGTAGCCGGAGTGAAGAAGGGTTGCATTTACTGCATTATACAGAGACTTTGATATGGAAGGTTGGCCATTTAAAATCTTTAACATGGTGATATCACAATTTTATCTTAATTTTTTAGTGAGCGTGGGTGTAGGAACTGGGGAGACAAGGGGGAAAAATCCCCCCAGATTTCTCAATTTGTGTAGAGAAGCAGATGCGTGGTATTTTTATACTATATGTGGTATCCCCCCCAGATTTTCTTTGGCTCCTACACCCATGTTAGTGAGGCCTACAATAAAATAGATTTATAATAGATCGAAAGATGCTCATCTATCTCCTGTTTAAGCAAATGTAGTTAGAAGCAGCAAATAAACTGAGCTGGACAGTATTTCTTGAAAATAATTTTGCTAAATAAATCTTTAAAAAAAACTAAACTAAAAATCTCTCAATACTACAATCAACAGTAAAAACAACATTAGCAATTATCATATCTGCTGTTTTTCTACTTTTTGCCCCTAATTTGCCTAATTCATGGAAAGTGCGATATTGCAATTAAATCAATTTGACCTTCCCTGTGTGCCAGAACATGGATGCTTATTAAAAATATATAATATAGTCTAGCACTATGAATAATTAATACATACCTACAGTAAATGAGAGATATGGTTTCTTTATGTGCAATATAAGCAGATTATGGTCCTCATTTCATCAGCCTACAAATTATTATTTTAGGTTTTATTTCAATAAATCCTCATACATTTCAATGGCAATGTTTAGAGATACATTTTAGCATTTTAGACAATTCTGTTTATAATGTCTGACTTAGTAGTCATTTGTTATAGAAATATGGTTTGAATGAGAATTAGTCCCAAATTATGTCCATACGAAAAACGTGTTTGTAAACTCTAGCGCTATAAAAAGAATACAATAAAACTATATTAAAGTAGTAAATTCTTACTTGTTGAAAGACTTCTGAGAGGCAGCCATTTTTGAATGGTGCTTACAAAAAGAACTGAGGGCCCCGATCAAAAATAATAATAATCGGGGCCACCTTTCAGCACGCAAGGATAGGGGGAGAGATAGCGCAGAGTGCTCACAACTCTAGTTGTAGAGAAGTATGTGACAGCTGACTGGATGGCACCGACAGCGCACACTCATCTTGGAGAGGGCTGAAACAAACACCCAGTTCGCAGTTCCAGAGCCAAAGGGGCCACAGAGCTACAATTATATAGTAGGAATGAGAATACTTTTAATCATTGTCCAAATTTAGAAATGGTGCGGATTCACAATCAAGCCTTGGTGGGAGAGGAGAGCATTAATTAGTGCTATGTGCAGGACTATATGGAGCTTGATATAGCTTTAAATATCAGTAATAATGCAGAGTAATATGGAGCTTGCTATATTTTTATATACAGTACTGTGCAGGGCTATATGATAAGTGCCCATAGTAGTGCCCATTGGATTGTTTAATAGTGTTGCCACTCTAGTTTAGGTCTATGATTCTCTTGACTAATAGAGAGCAGAATAGGACAGTCTCCAATAGAAGTACTTACAATCTAAACTTACTAAAATTAGAAAGTGAGTTATATTCAGTTGGCAAAATCAACTTTTCTGTCTGTAAAATTGCCCCCCCCCCCTCCAGTTTTTAAACCCTACCTTTATCTATGCAATCTCTCAGTCTCTATGTGGTAGAATTTCCTCCTTTAAGGCCTCCTATAGTCATGTATGTAAGATAGAGGCACATGGTTTTTCAGCTACTCATCTGTTGATCTTTATGCTGTGAATGGCTTTGCCTCCCAACACAGCTCCTTATATAGTGCCTGGGCTCTGTGACATCATCTATTATGACACATCTCTGATGTAAGAAGTTGTTTGTTACCTGAAGGACCCAGCTCAGCCTTCTGATATCTGCCAGTAAGCAACTCCTCATATAGTGCTCTGAAAATATGCCAATGTTCTCCGACATATCATGTACCAATTGAGCTTCCGATACACAAATTGACACACACACAAGGGAGGACCAAACATACAAAACATAGAATACAGAATACATTTTGAAGCTGTTCAAGAAATATGATTCACTTAATATGCAGCAATTTACAGAATTGAGACATGATCTCTGTCCATCTACACTCAGTTTACTTGTTCATATCCATCTTTACTACTAAGTTCCATTACCCAACATTACAAACCTTATTATCAGCTTCCTCCTGACCTTTACCCCTCGCTATATGATTTGCCTCTAAAAACTCCAACAATAAGATTAAAATATGAGAGGGAATATAGACTATTCGGGATATTTAGGTTATTTAAGGAACAAAAAAAGAGTCAAAGATCTTAAAGGTGTCTAACACATGCACATCTAATACAAGTGTGCAAGACAGACTGGAAGGAGTGTCTGAAAGACAGGAAGTGTACAGTATAGGCACTTAGAATATGTTTGCTAAAAATGCCACATGTTGGTGAAGCATGTAACAAAATAAAATTAAATGGTATGCAAGATAGGAACATGAAAGCATTTTAGAGAAAATTTATTTATTTAGATGACTCATGGCCAGGCCTGTATTTACTATTAGGCACAATAGACAAGTGCCTAGGAGTGCCTGCCTACAGAGATTGCGCTGTGTTTTTACACATTATAATCTACTAGCTCCTTGCCCGTCAAAACTGGCGGGAATAAAATGTTAAGACTGGGAATGCTATACCTTTGGCGCTCATTGCAAGCCTCTCCCCCTGTGTAGTTTATAGGCCTGGCGCTTGAGTGTTACTGTCTTGGGCTGTGTTACTGCCTTGGATGTGTTACTGGCTTTTGGTAAGTGTTACTGCTTTGGGCTATTTTTTACGTCCCTCTGGTTACTTTTAGTCCTTCGGGCTAATTTTACGTCCTTGGGCCTCGTTTTCGTCGTTTTATGTTTTATGGGCAGCCATTTATTTTCTTGCTTAGGCGATTTTTGATTGTGAAAAAACAGCAAATATGATTCAAATTAACTTGCAACCTGACTCACAGGCTCCCTGCCTCTCCCACTGTGGTGTGTGTGCGTGGGTGTGTAAGTTAATTTGATGCATATTTGTTGTTTTTTTCATGCCTTTTTTAAGTTTTGTGGTTTGGCCAATAAAGTCGTAATTTTGTGAGGTGCACAGCCTAATTTCTGCATGCCTCAACTGCTCACCTCGCTTTGTGAGGCTCGCAGTGCAATGAGCGCCTTTGGAGCTCGTTGCTGCCTAAGTCCTGTGTGGTCGATGGCTCACCTCGCTTTGCGAGGCTCACAGTTGCGGCCCTGCGGGCCCTAACCATCCTCACAAAGCGTGACCAACATCGCAAACGTTCCGGACACTGACAACTATATATGTGATTAAAACAGGCTTTAAACATACACTGCACACACAGATCCTTGCAGTAAATGCTATGCCTAGGTGATGAGAACAAAAAAGCTCCTTTCTGATTAGCTGAGTTGATTTATTAAGCTATTTTCTCTTTTCCTTACAAAGCATGCTGGGAGATGTAGTCTCAACTACATACAAACCAAAAACAATCAGCGCTATCCTCCGGGCATGGTTTTCAGGGAGTTCACAGAGCTGAGATTTGCCCAGTGAGACAGTGACACTCATTAAGTTATAGAACCACTGCAGTTCAAGAAAAAAAAGAATGTGTTTGTTAAGTATGTACCAAGAAAACAGTATTAGAAGTTGCGTAAGTCATTAACATATTTTTCAATGCAATCTGAACTTTTGAAGACTCTGTTTATGAGTACAGGAATCCAGAGTTGTGATGTCAACTTCCCCAGGATATAAATAACCAACCCTGGACACTAACCTGTCATCTCTTGTATACCTTGGTATATGGATATAAAAGCATGATGTGTCACAAAACCCAATTACTAAAAACCACAGCTCTGAAAATTGTAAACGACCCCGTCTCACAACATTATGTAATTCAACTATTTACTTATTTATACTTTGAGGATAACCATAGACACTTAAAAGTACACAGTCCCATACCCTTTTGGAAGGAACAGAGCGCTTTTAAAAGAAAAGTCTTTGCTCCCTCCAAATGTCCATTCTTCAAAGGGACAGCCCCACTTGGACATACAAATCTTTCCCAGCTAATCATATCCACCATTCTATCTATGATTATTTTTTAATTGTTTTCCCCAATATTTCAGGAGAAAGAAAAATTGCAGAGATTTATTTAGTAAACTGCAAAAAAGCTGTCACAGAGGGTCACAAATTGGGATCCATAGACCATCAGTGGCCCATGAGCCTCATTTAGATGGTCAGCAAATGTAGTAGTATTTATAGTGTAAGCTTGATTGATAAATAAATTAACAAAAAATACATTATTAAGAGATCCAGAAAGACCTTCAGCAACTCCCCATTCGTCCACAGCAATTTTCAAGTATACTTTGGTCAACCACCGTACTAGCAAATAGTGCTTATGTTTTCAAAATATATGTCCCTCTTTGCCCATTTGGAATGGTAGGGAGTATGCAGTCATTGTCAGAAAAGTATAATTATTATTATTATTCCTCTTTATTCATAAAGCAGCAACATTTTATATAGCACTATTTACAAATTACCGTAAGGTAAGGTAAGTAGAAATACAAGTACATACACAATACAATACACAGGTGGTGGTTGCATTGTCAACAGTGAAATATATTTCAGGAATGGGAGCTGTAGTAGATGGTGGGAAGATTAGGAACTCAGTCTTATAGGGTTTGGTTTGACGGGGTAACATCCAGTAGCATGTGCTTGAGATGTAATTTGCTAATAGATAGATTTCAGTGTTATCTGCATATAAATGGTACTGAAAACCAAATGATTTTATTAGGGTGCTAAGGGAGGATATATAGATATAGAAGAGAAGGGGGCATAGGACTGAACCTTGGGGTACACCAACAGTCAATGTGAGTAGGGAAAAGAAATACCATAGAAGGAGCCACTAAATGTTATTTTTTTAAATAGGATGTAAAGCATGAGAGAACTGCATCATGGAAACCAGGGGGATGGAAAATTTGTATAAGAAGAGGGTGGTCAACTGTATCAAAGGCAGTCAAGAAATCCAGGAGAATTAGTAGAGAGAAGTGACCCTTTGACTTGGCTGTAAGCAGGTCATTAGTGACTTTTGTGAAAACTTTCTCTGTTGAGTGTTGAGGCGTAGGAAGTCAGGCTGAAGGGAGTTGGAGGAAAGGAATTGGGTTAAGTGACTGTAGGAAAACCACTCACTATTTTGAAGCCAAGTCAAGTAGTTGGATGCAGATGAGGGTTTCTTAATGATGGGTGTAATTAAGGCATATTTATAGATAATAGGAACATCACTGTGTTGAGGGAGACATTGAATTGATGTGCGATAGCTGAGAATAAGCATGGGCATGTTGAAAGGTGTGAGACTGACAGAAGACCAGAGACTTCATCCTCAGTTACATGGTCAACAGAGCCCATTGTAGACATGGGATTGGGTAAGGGCAGGTTTGTTGTGAGGAGTGTGTGAGCCACATCGACGGGGAAAGTTCCTTTTGGATATTATCGACTTTATAGTGGTTGGCAATGTATTCTGCTGTGACTCAGTGAGTGGTAGTTAGTTGGCAGACGTGTGTTAAATGTAGAGAACAGACATTTGCAGCCTTATTAAATTGGGATTCAGCAAACTTAAAAGGTCCCTATTTAAGCACATAGCATATTTTTTTACAGAAGTTTTTAGTTAGTGAAAACCTTGCTTTTGTGTAGAAGTTCACAAACTAAAAACTTATGTGAACAAATATATGCTATGTGCGTAAATAGTGCCCTTTTAAATTTGCAGAATCGCAATTTAATAAGGCTGTTGGGGTTGAGGACAAATGAAAAGTAGTGTTGTTTGGTAAGACTGAGGGCAGAGAAGTAGACTGAGGGCAGATAAGTAGAAGAGCAGAAAATAAACAGAATACATTTGTAATGCAGAAACTCTGCTAAAGTGCAATATTTCCTCCATAATCACTCAGCAGTGTGGGAGCACCTCAGGTCCTTTGACGACTTATGAAATGTAATGTCTTAAAGTCTGAGCAGCTCTGCTTGGAAGCACTTAGCCCTTTCACAATAGTAGACATATTATTGCTCTCACAGGACATAGCTAAAACCAAAAAGGGACATAATGTCTTCATGTCCATTACTAATGCTGCATCTACATTATATTTTACGAAAATATAGTAAAGCTAAATAGTAGTAGGTATGCTGAAAATGTTGACTTTTTCTACAAGCTCAAAGAAACATGCAAACCGATGCTGTTTGTAATTCATAATCGATTTGCAATACCAACAACTCACATACATGTTCTACAAGCTGAAAGAAACATGCAAAGGGATCATTGTGTAAACATCTCATCCGATCCCTTTATGTAACCGTCTGCAATATAAAGTATAGTATGGGTTTACTGAGAATAGCCACTAAATCTCCCCACATCAGATTCTTAGAAGCTAAAGCTGAAAGCTCAATGATCCTCAGTTGAGTTTTATAAATTCAAAATATCTGGTGAGTAACAAACAGGTTAAAAGCCGTACTTGAATGCTGTGCTGCTATAGGCTAGTACGCGTTGCTGATGTAGACAGCTCTTTGGGTGTGGAAATACAGATTTCAGTTTACTGCAAATAAATCTGTAAGCTCATACAAACTTTCAATGTATTTAATGTTTTTCTATTAATCAGTGTCTGTTAGGTAAGAAACATTTTATACCAGGGAAACTACCATATCCCTTTATAGATTTAAAACATGTGTAATACGTATTCATAATAACTATCATACCTTAAAATAGCTATGTTTAGATAGATATACAGATTTACATTAGTTCAGATGTTAGTTACACAATGTGGATACATACCAAAAACATCAGAAATGAGGTAACAATCAATATGACTGCTGGAATCAAACCAATACTTTGCAAGGCATGGTGTACTCCAATATTATACTGCTTATGTTCATTGTTGGTGATCACAAACACTTGAATCTTTGCAATATGCTTCTTAGAACAAAATAGACTAGTTCAGTGGTTCCTAAACCTTTCCTCAAGGCTCTCTAGACAGGTTGCGGTTTCAATTTAACCCTGTGTGAACACAGGTGAGGAAACTAGAGGCGCCATTGTCTGTTGAATACTAGTTACCTCCCCTGTGTTCATACACGGTTAAATTTAAATCTCGACCTGTCTGGGAGCCCTGAGGAGAGGTTTGGAAACCATTGGACTGGTTAATCGGGATTTTTTTTTTATCTTATTAACTGTTAACTCCCATTCTACAAAATATTCAAGGACTATTGCACTTCCATTTTTATAGTATTTTCTTTCTTTAAATATTTAAGATTACAGGAAATCTGTTTTTAGAAAGCAGCAAAAATAAAAAAAATTCAATGTGAGCCACACTCATGAAGGTTGGAAGTCTTGGAAAGGTTGCATCTTAGTGAATTTTCACCTGTTTAATAACGTAGAAAATGGAGAGCCCTCTCAAATTTAATTTGAGGATTTCTATAAGTCTCTCATGTTAATAAACTGTTAAAGAATCACTGTAGTTTGGGAAACACTTCATATGCTTGTGAAGTATGCAACAATCTTACAACATTGGCAGCAATGTAAAATAAAAAGAACATCTTTTAGCAGATTGTATTTGTGTTTGAGGAATTCCATATTTGTGTCTTCCACATGTTCCGTTTGCTTAGAGCCTGTTGGTGGGTGTTCTTCCATTTGTTTAATATATTCTGGAGTGGATGTGGAGGCTAGGGAGGTTGATGGGGATTTGCTGACTCATCGGTTCATATAACTAAGCTTTTAGCCTTTGACAAATTGCTCCTCAAACATGATGAGTAGAAGGCAGATGTACCTGCCTCCTCATGCCTCGAAGAGCAAGTGACGTTCATGGCAGCTTCCATGCACTAACAGTCTGCTAAAATTAAGGTTTCCTCTGAATATGATTTTATGTCCACGACTTTTAGAGCCGCTGATATTGTCACTTAGTTGCATACTTCATAAATATGTGAAGTTCTTTCTAATCAATAGTGGTCCTTAAATCAGAAGCAAGCTGTGATCATGTGAATGAGACATTGGATCATTGTGAATTAAATGTAAACCATTCTTACTATTCATACATATACATGTTTGTAAGTGACAGGCAAATTGCAGTGTTTAAACTAAAATCTTTAAATGTGATTTTCATGGAATTGCGATTGTTTTGCAATTGAAAGACTGGTCAGAATCTCCTGTGTTCCTTCCAAAGTTAATATAATAAAACTGTAATGTGATAACCAATGTTTTCTTGGAAAACTGTTATTGTGTAGCAAGAATTACAATAATTATTTTAACGCATCTGGGAAAATATAGTGATTTATACACTGAAACCCATAATTTACATACTAGAAAAACCACACTCCATTGTTTTTCCTGTAAACGGTGCAATTTCTTTGCTTTGTCATTTGCCAAAACTTTAAAGCAGAGATGCACTTACTTAAGTTACATAAAAGTATGATTATATATACTGTTTTGCAAAATGTTCACAGAGCACTGTATATTAGCAAAAAATTCACGTGTTAAGTATGAAACACATTAACATTTGCAGCTGTGTGAGCCAATAATATAAAAGCATTTTAATAGAAAATCTTACTTTAGGAGACTCTGCTAGTGCCTGGAAGCTGCCATGATAGCTATTCTTCCTTTTCAAACCACAAGGGGGTGGTTACAGAGCAGGACAAGCAAGACCTGAGCCTATGGTAGAGAGGGGGAAGTTGAAATCTTATCTGAATTAATCAATGGATCAACAAATCCCCTCCCTCTTCCCCCTTATCCCCTTCCACTCTTGAATAGATATTACAAATTATGAGAACACTCTTATTGAGTCTCTCAACGACAAACAGGAATTGTGGAAGACACAAACATACCATCATTTAGACATAATCAGTGTGTACTAAATACGATGTTATCTAAAAATATTTTATGTCCATGGCTTACACAGCTGGTGAAGTTATTCATTTGCTAGAAACTTCACCCACGCATATGAAGTTTCTCCAAAATCACAGTGGTCAATAAAGATAATTCAACTACTAATCTCACTATCGAGCATCTCCTGTTCAGCATGGAGACTAGCAGCAGAGCATAATTGGATCCAACTGAAATGCTTCCATTTACTTTCAGTAATACTTAGGACAATGAAAGAGCTGTGGATGGGTACAGCACTGGCCATAAATGAGGTAAAATGTGTTTTTAAATTATATTTTCTTGCTAAATATAATACTTTATTTCATGTTTAATTTCCGTCCAAAGTCCTACGGGCTTGAATGACCTCCAAGCCTGTAACTCGTTATTGAAGCCCGTAGGACTTTGGAAAAAAAATGGAAGTTGGATTCCAAAGTCCTACGTGTTTGAAGGTTGAATCCCGTAGGACTTTGGATGGAAAATAAAAATGAAATAAAGTATTTTATTTTGGGGATGTGCGAGCTTGTGAATGTTGTGCTTTTAATTCTAATTTCACCCAGTATGTTCCCCATCATTTACAGTGCTGTATTAAATTTATATTTGCACTTAAAGTCATCCTATTGGCATTGTGTCTATTTATTGCTAAACTTTGAAACTAGTTCTGAACTACAGAGACAATTCTCAAAAGCTTCAATAAAATGACCAAAGGCTTTATGAGCTACAGGTGTACACTAGTGACCATGTGGATTAGTGTTTAGTTGTTTTTTTGGGGGCATTTATATTTGTGCAGTTTTCTTATAACGTGAAATACACAGGAAACAAAACAAATAGAGAATGATAAGAAGGTTTCTAGAAGGTTCATAAAATAGACTTCAAAGGAATACTGCTTTATATATTTTTCAAATTTCTTCTGTAGATCACAGACCTACCTACTGCAGACTTCCATAGACTTAAGTATATTATAGGTTACAATTTATTCCAGGTGCCTGAGGCACATAAGAATCATAAGGACTTGCCCAAGGAGATGATTTTGAGATTCCAACAGAGTCCAGCAGCTTCAAAGACTGCCTCTTGACTCTTGATTTCTTTATATGCCGTCAAAGCTTTGCTTGTGTTTACATACAAAATGTAACTTTGTAATTCAGCTATAACAGCTATTAAACTAACTGGGTATGTTATGTCTCCAGGCAAATTTAGAGATATCACCTGCATGATCCAGATGAATGCAAACGAGCCATAACTGATAAAGGTTTATCAAGATTTGAAACGAATATATAGGAGCATATATTCCTGAAAATGAATATTGTTTCCCCTATTGCTATTAAAGGCATATGAAAGTGAGCTGGGTTATTAATTGTTTGCATGAAAAAATTCCAATGTAAACAGTTAAACCGTTCGCTTGAAGTTTGCTGTATTTCTTGCTTTTGCAAACTGTTTTCTCTCAATGTTGACACCCCCTGAAATTCCCAGGAATAATTAGCATAATTTATACAATGTTTCCTTTTTGCCTGGGGATTGTGCAGACATGATCAGTTAGCTCCTGTAGTCTGCCCTGCTGTGGGAAGTCACATGATTTCAGACACTTTCCTTTAGCCAATCTGCATTCGCATGTACTGCATATTGGATATCTCATTAAAAATGAGATATGCAATATGCAAATCCCAGTTGCTGGGGGTGTCTATATCACCCCCAGCACATTTTTTTCATTTCTGCAAAAAAAATTGGCATTTTTTAAAGCAAACCTTTTTTTGCTAGGTGGGTTATGATGCATTCTACATGATGCATTCATAACCCACCTCACTTTCATATACCTTTATGTAAATATATTAGCAAAAAAAGCACTTTTTGCAGAAATCTTAATTGATAGTGGGAATTTATTTAGAAAAAACAAATACAATTAGATACATCCTTTAACTTGATAACTATTATTTACAGCCATTGCTTTGTTTGTTTATCTGGTTTGCCACCTAGCAATGTGAACATATTTTTAGTTATACTGACATTAGATCTAGATGCAAACAAATTGATATCTTCATACAAAATTCTCACAGGTAGCATAGTAAATAATAGTAAATAATAATAGCGTATATTAGTACTAAGTAAAGACTGTATATTATTTTTATTCTTTTGGAAAACATCAAGTGATGTTGTTCATAATAATATCCTGTAAATATGGGACCTAGAAAAGCACACACAACTCCCAAAGTCTCTGTGTTGCATTTGTAAAACACCCTAAATGGTTGTAAAGTATGTAACAAACTAATAACAGTAGTACTTGCATTTTTATGTTTTAGTCTAATTTTAGCAGATTGTACTTGCATCAGTGCGTTCATATTCCCATTTAGCAGTGAAAACAATGGAGAGGGATTTGTGGCCCTACTTGTGTGTGAGTTCAATGTTTGGCATTTGACACTTCCATCTCCCCTACAAAGGCTCAGTGCAGGCATGTTATTCCAATATTTAAATCCTACTTTACCTGCTCTATACCGCTCCTAATCATGCACTCAACAGGAAGGGTTACAGGCAACACAGTGTAGTTACTAGAAGAGCCCCTCTGAGCTTCATCAAGTTCATGTTCATTGCTTCAATGGCCTCATCTATCCATCTGTGCCTCAGCTGCCCTCTTCTTCGAGTGCCTTCATGACCTTTTTTTTGCATTGCTCAGTCGTTTCTGATTCTCCTTGACTATAATACACCAGGCACATTTTTATGTCCACAGTAATGCTGATCCACTTGTTTTTCATGGCAGAGATACTGGAGTGGGTTGCCAGTTCCTTCTCCATTGGGTTACGGCACACAGCTCCTGCTATTCCTAAGTGGTCTCCCATCCAAGTAATGACCAGGCCCAACCCTGCTCAACTTCAGGTTGGTGTGACCTATTGGTTCCCTGACTGGAATAGAACACAGGTTGCAGTGGTAAAAGCACTGAATCCTGACCACTGGACCACCAGGGAAACACTTCATGACTTACATAGCTATTAAAATGGTTAGTTTGTTATACCTCCTAACCTTCAATGGTGCTTTCATTTACAACACCTATAATAAGTTATATATTAGATTTTATTAAAACCATGGGACAAAATATATTATGTCAAGCATTAGGTCACATACTTAAGGACATTTAGCTTATAGAAGTCGCTGAAGTATCCTACCTATGGTGGCATTCACATTGAGGTCAATCATCGGTATGATTTGTTGTTATCCAACAGGACTGCTAGAAATAGTGAGAAAGAAGGCTATGCCATAAAGGAAGAGTGTGAATTTACAGACACATGGGTACAACAAAGGAACAGCTGTTTCTTTTGCTTTGGGTTCACAGCCTGGTATCTAAAATCCTAATTGTGTTTTTATCCATGATTTACTTTAATAACAATCAATTTTACTGTTTTATGATTAACCATTTCACCCACAGTAGGCACACAAGCCTTGAGCCTCTATCATAATTAATATAAAGAGTTTCACTTCTATATGAAACACAGGTATAACTAACCCTTCTCTACTGCTTTGACTTTTAGGCAATCTGGCCCTATGCCTTTGCCCTGTAGAATTGGTTATATAAATATAAGATTATCTGCAAGTTGTTGCAGTGTGCTCATGGCAAAACACAATCATGGATTATATTGTGATATGTAGCCACTCTTCTTTTCTCACAATGTTAAAGGTGAAACGATCAACTGATTTAGTGTAACATCATTAAATATTATAGCATCAGATTGAGGTTAATGGACTCAATTCAAACAAGCAACAGTGCCAGTTTCAAGCAATTATTGAGTTAAGAGCCACAGTCGTCAAACTTAATTGCTCCTTTTTATCTCCCCAGCCTCTCAGGGCCTCATCAGCTCCTGTGCCAGGCGTCTCCTCCCTCCATTCAATTACTGTGATCTATATAATCCCCTCTTTGGTAATATTCCTCAAAGATCCTGAGTTCATCACCACCTGGAGATTGTACTACTCAGACCATCTCCAAATAAGTGAGGAGACTTTTTCACACAATGAAACATAGGGTTTTGATGGCAGATACAATTTTAGTTTTCATTTGTATCTGCTGAAAAATTGTATATTTTTACAGCCTTATTAAATTGAGATTCGGCCAATTGAATAGGGCTCTATATAAGCACATAGCATATTTTTTTACAGAAGTTTTTAGTTAGTGAAGACCTTGCTTTTGGTTAGAAGTTCACTAACTAAAAACTTCTGTAAAAAAACATGCTTTGTGCTTATATAGAACCTTATTCAATTGGCCGAATCACAATTTAATAAGGCTGTTAGTTAATTGTAAGATTGGCCTTGTGCATATCCAAAGCATTTTACATTTTGTACACCATATTTTTTTCCTCACCACTGAAAAATCATTTCAATTTACTACTTAATGTCATTCAACTAGTTATTTTGCAAATGTGTTTAATATGTCACCCTCAATATGTGCACCATCAAGGATGCAAAAACATGTGGAAAAGTACTTTCCTTTATGAATTTCTGGCAAATTAACTGAGTAATGAGGTTTTGCAATGTTGTGTTTTTAGGCCAATGCTAAACTTTGCCTGCTCTAGTAGAATATGATTAACTGCACCAGCCAGTGCCAGTGACACTAATGTCTGCAGGCTGTGGAACTGTTTTGTTTCCAACATTTTAGATATATTGTTCTTTTTCACCTGTTATATAGAGTTCAGTCTAGTGGTATAGTGTGTGACGATTCAAGGGTAGGGGCCATACAAGCCCAGGACCACCTGCTATAGTCTACAGGTCAACTACCCACAATGACCGTGGGGTTCTTGGAAATCTCGGCACCAGCACCTTGATATCTGGCTTCTGTATCAGCCAGGGTCCTTGCATCAGAAACCAGCAGCTCAAGGCTACCAAGAGACTCCAGATCTGCTTCTTCTTAGCGGGCTTCATAAGACTTGTTACAGTCAAACCTACCCCAGCAGGATCCTACAGAGTTTCTCAGAACCTCCCTGCAGCCATCCAGGAGAACAGGAGCAAAATAGGAAACATACGATTTCTATATGCCTCAACAGTGAACTGATTTATTTAAGAAAAGTGAGCAATATTTATAGCAGATACAGAGGGGGTGTACACAATGTAACAATGAGAGGGTGTGGTAGACAATTACATGGGGTCTAGCAGTAGCTTCCTGAGAGCAATAGGCTTAACATCCAATACACATCCTGCCACCTTTAACACATATCAGATGTGACTAACTTTATCTGGCAAACAATGGGACAAAACAGATTACAAATACAATTGAGGTGTTTACATACATAATACAGTGGCTTGAGCCAAGGTGTCTGTTCTTTAATGGGCTAAGACCCAGGACCTGGACAGTAAGTAGAAATGAAATTGCAGCCCTGGATTTGGTTAAGCCCTGCCATTTTTTATATAAAAAAAAATCTTATTTTATTTTAAATTATACCATAAGTCACAAAGTTTACATGTAAATAATACGTTTAACATTTATACCACTGACCATTTTCTATTGAATATGCAGTTTTTATTACCAAAATTCTACAATAAACTAATATTCAGTGTGCAGAATACAGTAATTTGAATGGCCAAAAAAGTTGACAAAATTGCATTGTGGACTCATTTGCATGTCCCCACCCAGTTTCAGAGAGTGCAGTGCAATAATTGTATTTCTTGGAATTTTGAGAGGAAAATATGTTTTTTAACTTGTTATAGACATTCAAATGTACTATTTATTTACTGTATTCTGCACAGTTGAAGACTTCTATCACCCTTTTGCTCACCATAAGCTAAATTACTTTGTATTAAATATTCTTCCCACAACATCTAAAGCACAAGTTAAAACCTGCTGCACACTGATGAGATCCATTTAAAGATTAAAACGGTACCATCTGTGGGTAGGTCTCCTAACACATGCATAATTCATCCAATCCTATGCCATGCCATAAAACTGTGTAATACAGCAAGCATATGCCTAAAAGGAGCCATGTATAAAGTGGTTTTGGATCAGGGAAAATGCATAGTGGACTAATTTGCATGTCCTTGCCAAGTTTCCTGGAGTGCAGTGCGATAACTGTAGTTTTAGGAGTTCTGAGCAGAAAATACGTTGTTTAACTTTCAACTGTGAACACAAATGTACTATTCAAAAAAATAAAATATATATATATATATCACATATTATAATTGTCAAACTGCGATTCGTTGTCACGCTTTGCGGCGAATTGCAGTTTGACAACGATCCGATCGCAAATGCGATCGTATATCGCGCATGAGCAATGCGCAAAGCACGGCGTGAGCCGTACATGCGCATGCATGGTGCCTAAGGGGAGGGGGAAGAGACACAGAGGGAGAGGGGTGGGGGAAGAGACACAGGGGGGGGGGGAGAGACACAGAAGGAGGGGGAGACACAGAGGGAGGGGGGAGACACAGAGGTAGGGGAGAGACACAGAGGGAGGGTGGAGAGACACAGAGGGAGGGTGGAGAGACACAGAGGGAGGGGGAAAGAGACACAGAGGGGGAAAGACACAAAGGGAGAGGGGGGAAAAAGACACAGAGGGAGAGGGGTGCGAAAGAGACACAGGGGAGGGGGAAAGAGACGCATGGGAGGGAGAGGGGGGAAAGCTACACATGGGGAGAAGGGGGAAAGAGACACAGGGGAGAGGGGGGAAAGAGACACAGGGGGGAAAGACGCATAAGGGGGAGAGGTGGAAGAGACATGGGGGAGAGGGGGGAAAGACACAGGGGGAGAGGAGGAGGGAAATAGACACAGGAGGGGGAGAGGAGGGGGAAAGAGACACAGGGGAGGGAGAGGAGGTGGGAAGAGACACAGGGGAGTAAGAGGAGGGGGAAGAGACACGGGAGGGAAAGAGACACAGGGGAGGTAGATGAGTGGGGAAAGAGACACAGGGGAGAGAGAGGAGGGGGAAGAGACACAGGTGAGTGAGAGGAGGGGGAAGAGACACAGGGGGAGAGGGGAGAGTGAGACACGGGGGGAGAGGGGGAAAAGAGACAAAGGGGGGGTGAGGGGGTGAAAGAGACACAGGGAAGGTGGAAAGAGACACAGGAGTGAGAGGAGGGGGGAGAGACACAGGAGAGGGAGAGGAGGAAGGAAGATATACAGGAGAGGAAAATGGGGAGGGAAAGAGACACGAGGGTGGGGGAACAGATACAGGTGCAGCGTGAGCCCCATATGCGCAGAGTGCGGCGTTAGCCATGCATTGTGCATGCTCGGCGCCTAAGGGGAGGGGGAAGAGACACAGATGGAGAGGGGGGAAGAGACACAGAGGGAGAGGGGGGAAATAGACACAGAGGTAGAGGGGGAAGAGACACAGAGGGAGAGAGGGGGAGAAAGAGACACGGGAGAGAGGGGGGGAAAGAGACTCGGGAGAGGGGAGAAAGAGACACAGGGGAGAGGCGGGGAAGAGACACAGGGGAAGAGACGCGGGGGGAGAGGGGGGAAGAGACACCAGGGGAGAGGTAGGGAAAGAGACACGGGGGGAGGGGAAAGAGACAAGGGCCCCTTGACCTTGCAACAGGACGCAAAATTACGGCCTGTATGATGGACTGCGGGGCTCACAAAATATGACTTTAGCAGTCAAACTGAAAAAGACAGCAAAAACACACAAATATATGTCTTTGAGCCTCGAATCCAGTGTCGATGGTGCTTTCCCCCAAAGCACCCTGCAGGATTGAAACTTGCAGACTTACAACCTAAAGGTATTGTGTGTGGTAAAGGAGGGAGAGAGAGCTGATGAGCGTGTTCGGGTGGAAGGTGATACGCATCTTTAAAGATATGCGTTTAGTGAGGATTTGAATGTTTTGAGGCAGGAGGACAATCTGGTGTAGCGAGTCAAGGAGTTCCAGAGAATAGGGGCAGCACAAGAAAAGTCCTGAAGGCGAGAATGAGAGGAGGTGACAAGAGTTGTAGAAAGAAGAAGGTCATTAGCAGGATGAAGAGGGTGGTTGGGGGAATATTTGGAGATGAGAGCAGAGATGTAAGGCGGTGCGTAATTGTTGAGGGCTTTGAAAGTTAGGGCCATGATTTTAAATGTTATTCTGGAGGCTAAGGGAAGCCAGTGGAGTGATTGACAAACAGGTGACGCCGACACTGAACGTTGCGTACGGAAGATGAGTCTAGCAGAGGCGTTCATTATGGATTGAAGTGGGGATAGTCGGGTGGTGGGTAGGTCAGCAAGAAGCGAGTTGCAGTAGTCGAGTCGAGAGATGATGAGAGATTGTATTAGGATTTTCGTTGTGTCTTGTCTAAGATAGTGGCGAATTCTGGAGATGTTTTTTAGGTGGAGAAGACAAGATTTAGTTAGTGACTGTATGTGAGAGATGAAAGACAGGGCGGGGTCCAGTAGAACCCCAGGGCAATGGGCTTGGGAGGTTGGAGTGATGATGTCGTTGTTGACAGTGAGAGGGATGTAAGGAATTGATGTTGTGGTAGAGGGAAGGAGGATAAGGAGTTAAGCCATAGACATGTTGAGTTTGAGATGGTGGGTGGATATCCAAAAGAATATACTAGAAAGGCAGTTGGAGACGTGTGTTAGAAGAGAGGGGGATAGATCTGGCGATGAGAGGTAAATTTGGGTGTCATCTGCATAGAGATGATACTGAAGCCCAAAAGAGTGGATGTGTAGATGGAGAAGAGGAGGGGGCCTAGGACTGAACCTTGGGGTACGCCAACAGACAGGGGGTAGGTAGAAGAAGAGATGCCAGAGAAGGAGACACTGAATGATAAATTTTGTAGGTATGATGAGAACCACGAGAAAGCAGTGTCTTGAATACAGAGGGAGGAGAGGATATGGAGTAGAAGTAGATGGTCGACTGTGTCAAAGGCAGCTGAGAGATCTAGAAGAAATAGAATGGAAAAGTGACCTTTTGACTTGGCGGAGAGCAAGTCATTAGTGACTTTATCGAGAGCTTTCTCAGTGGAATGTTGGGGTCGGAAGACAGACTGAAAGGTGTCAAGAAGGGAGTTTCTTTAACCCATGCCACCATCACCCTCAGAAACTTGCTAGCACTTGACCCTACACAGCTTTCCACTGTGCTCCAACCCCTTTTCAGCCCAATCGCTAACCTCAACTACCCTGACACTGCCACCTCACACTTTAACTCTACTCTCTCTTCCACCCTTGACACCCTTGCCCCCATAACCACACACAGAAGCCCTCGCTCCCATCCACAACCATGGTACACTACACAAACACAATACATCCAGAGGTGTTCCCGCACTGCTGAACAACTATAAAGGAAATCATGCACTTCTGCAGATATCCTCCACTATAAATGTATCTTACGCTCCTATTCCTCTTCCCTCAACCTCGCCAAACAACACTACTTCACATCACTAATATCAACTCTGTCCTCTAACCCCAAGCGTCTGTTCGCCACTTTCAATACTCTCTTCCGCCCACCACCTCCTCCCATCCCTTCCTCTCTCAAAGCTGAAGACTTTGCCAACTATTTTATTCATAAAATTCACAACATCCGCAATGAACACTCATCTCATAGTGGCTCACACACTCCACCCTCTCAACTAACCAACAACATCCAGTCTTCTCCCTTCCCCAATCCCACAGCCACTTTGAACTGCTTTGACCTGGCTACAGAGGACGAAGTTTCCAAGCTGCTATCATCCACTCACCTCACTACCAGTCCTCAGGATCCTATTCCATCTCAGCTCATCCCTCCCCTCTCTAGCACACTAATCCCAGTTCTCACGCATATTTTCAACCTTTTCCTAAATACTGGTATGTTTCCATCTTCTCTAAAACATGTTTTAATTAAACCCACGCTCAAAAAACCCTCATCTTACTCTGACGTCAGATCTAACTTCTGCCCAATCTCTCTACTTCCCCTGGCTTCCAATCAGCTCATCTATAACTACCTAACCAACTTTATTTCCTCTAACTCCCTTCTTGACACCTTCCAATCCGACTTCCGGCCCCAACACTCCACTGAGACAGCTGTCACTAAAGTTACTAATGACCTGCTTACTGCCAAATCAAAGAGTCACTTTTAAATTCTTCTTCTTCTAGATCTCTCTGCTGCCTTTGACACAGTCGACCATCCACTTCTACTCCATATCCTTTCCTCCCTCAGTATCTGAGACACTGCTCTCTCATGGTTTTCATCCTACCTACAAAATCGATCATTCAGTGTCTCCTTCTCCGACACCTCTTCTTCCCCTCACCCCCTGTCTGTTGGCGTACACCTAGGATCAGTCCTAGGCCCCCTCCTCTTCTCCATCTACACATCCTCACTTGGTACCCTAATAAACTCTTTTGGGCTTCAGTATCATCACTATGCAGATGACACCCAAATCTCTCAGCACCAGATCTACTCCCCTCTCTTCTAACACACGTCTCCAACTGCCTCTCTAATATATACTCTTGGATGTACACCCAACATCTTAAAATCAACATGTCTAAGACTGAACTCCTAATCTTCCTTCCCTCTACCACAGCATTAATTTCTCACAGCTATCTCACTGTCAGCAACGACATCATCACCCCCACCTCCCAAGCCCATTGACTTGGGGTTCTACTGGACCCCGCCCTGTCTTTCATCCCTCACATACAATCACTAACTAAATCTTGTCTTCTTCATCTAAAAAACATCTCCAGAATTCGCCACTATCTTACACAAGACACAACTAAAATCCTAATACAATCTCTCATCATCTCTCGACTCGACTACTGCTTCTTGCTGACCTACCCACCACCCGACTATCCCCACTTCAATCCATTATGAATGCCTCTCTAGACCCTCAAGAGTAAAATTTTAAATCATGACCTTAACTTACAAAGCCCTCAACAATAGCGCTCCCCAATACATCTCTGCTCAAAACTCCAAATACTCCCCCAATCGCCCTCTTCGTTCTGCTAACGACCTTCCACAACTCTTGTCACTTCTTCTCACTCTCACATTCAGGATTTTTCTCATGCTGCCCTATGTCTCACTCCACCAGATTATCCTCCTGCCTCAAATCATTCAAAACCTCACTAAAAATGCATCTCTTTAAAGAAGCGTATCACCTTCTACCCTAACACGCTCATCACCTCTTTTTCCCTCCTTTACCACACTCAATAGCTTTAGGTTGTAAGTCTGCGAGTTGCAATCCTGCAATGTAATTTGGGGAAAGCAGCCTCTGCTTATAAGTACTGAAGTGTAACCTGTGCTTATAAGAACCAATGTGTAGCCTACACCTATAAGAATCAAAGTGCAGCCTGTGCCTCTAAGAACCAAAGATTTAAGCAATTACCTCTCTCCTTCTCCTCCTCCTCTACATTGCCACCATCCCATTGGGACCCCCATTGTTTTTTTTTTATTGTTTTTGTATCAAGAAACAACACCATCAGTTCCAACTAAAATGTGAACATTTGGGGGTTCAGAACGGATTATTTCAATGCACATTGATACCTATGGGAAATGCTTGTTTGGTACTCAACCTTTTTGGTATTCAACCTGTCGCCCGGAACAGATTAAGGTTGAGTACCAAGGTACCACTGTATATATATATATATATATATATATATATATATATATATATATATGCACTGTATGTATAACAAAACTCTTGCAACATGTACGGTACATATTTCATATTTTTTTCTACATGCATTGCAGCATTCTTGAGAAGGATGGCTGGGTTCTATGTTCTGTGATTTAATTGTTTTGGAGCCCAAAGATAGTTCAATGGCTAAAAATGCGCAGGAAATACTGCTCCTAATATTTTCGACAGTCTCCAGTGTTTTAACATATGCAGTGATATATCAGGGCTTGGCTTTAAATTATACTTTTTTTTTTGTATGTGAGGGATGGAAGCTAGAGCTTTGTAGGTAACTATATCTGTCTGGTTTCCTATGGCAAACGGCAAACTTCACTCATCTGTGTATAGGAAACCTATAGACAGATGTAGTTATCCAAACAGCTCTAGCTTCCATCCCTCACATACTAAAAAATATATCACTGCATATGTTAAAACACTGGCGACCGCAACAAACATTTAAAAATGCTGTCTGACTCCTTAACGCAAAAGGGTTACAAACTTTTTTTGTAACCCTTTTGCCTGAAGGAGTCAGACAAATATTGGTAAACAGAAGATTGGCCAATGAACAGCACCACACAGAAAATGGCACAAAAACCTGCAATAAAAATCTGCAAAGAGGAGAAAGGCACACATAACAACAACAACCATATCATCAGAGGCTCATATTCATGCACATCACCCAAAATAAAAATACTCAGAGGTACAAGAAAGAAAGACCTTTGAAATAAAAATGATAACACACTTTAATACGAAAAACACAGGTCTTAATGTTAACATGGAATTCCAGTCACATTATCTAGAATTCTTTTGATTTTACATCACGGATATGTTTCGTGTTGTTTTTTAGTTTTTTGTTTTCTCTAGTTTTTTTCCCTCTGGTTTATTTCTCAACTATCCCTGTGTCTCCTTACAGTTTTATGGTACCTCAAACTCTCAAGATGTACAAATATATACGACCCTTTATTTACTTTGACCTACACTAATACAGACCTGTGCACAGCCTACTGAACAGAACATTTTTTTTTCTTTTCTTTTTTAGCTGTAATTTGTGTTTCAATGGGAATCTATCAGAGCTGCTTCGGACTTGAAAAAGAGAGGTGCGCTCTCGAAAGCTAGTCATGAAAACTATGAATATGTTTGTCCAATAAAAAAAGGTATCACTATATACTGCATTACTCTTATTATTCATCCAGATTACTGGGCACTCACAGCTCCCTCCCTCTCTCTCTCTCTATATATATATATATATCTATATATATATATATATTTATATATATATATATATATATATATATATATATATAAATGCATTGCACCAGGTATGAATGAGATGCAAAAGACTGAAACAGTGGGTAGGTTACCTATCTCATACACATCCACCCTGTGTTGTGCTCAAAAGCTGTATTATAAAAGGGCAGTTTAAAATAGCTATTGGATTAAAGGGTGTGACATGTACACATAAACATATGGGGCCCTATTAAATTCTCCCTCGTAGTTCTCTCGGTGCTCGCAAAGGCAGTTTTCCTGCTGTTTGCGAGTACCGAATCTCTCGCAGCCTGCTTTGCGATATGACTGAGAGAAAATGGCCGAGAATAGGCTCCCAGAGAGCTACGTAGCCTTAAATCTATGCATGAGTCTCGCATATCGTAAGAATCCCTACGTGGACAAAAAGTCCACGCAAGGGATCCGAAAGCCTCTACGTGCTGCCTCGGAACAGCCCGAGACAGCAGTGTGAGGCTCCCCCCTGCACCCTATACACATCCCCATGCTGCAGGGGTCTCTATCGGGACCCCTGCAGCACCCCCACATTAACCCCTTGCAGCGGGGGTCCCTGATCTGCATAGATCAGGCCCCCCGCTGCATTTAAAACGTTTAAATTCCCCGCTGCGGCTCCTTAAAGGGGCCGCGGCACACTATTACCCAATCCCGGCAGCGGCACTTAAAATTAACCCCCCTCTATGCTGGGGGTCCCCATCGGGACCCCTGCAGCACCCCCACATTAACCCATTGCAGGGGGGGTCCCCGATCTGCATAGATCAGGCCCCCCGCTGCATTTAAAACTTTTAAATTCCCCGCCGCGGCTCCTTTTTTTTTTTAGAGCGCGGATGGTTCCGCGGCCCAGCCAGGGCTGAAGGAGAGAAGGCCGGGGACATCACGGGGAGGTAAGTTAAATGTATATTTAGATGTTTATATGTGTATTTTATTTATTGTTTATATATTGTATAAATGTATTCATGTATTGTGTTGTTTTTTTAACAGGGCCGCGCCGGAAGAGCTAAACAGTGACGGGACATGCTGTAAAGGTGAGTATATTATTTAGAATGTATAGAATGTTTATTTATTGGATGTTAATGTTTTGTACTAATTTTTTTTTTTGTTTGACCCATAGGTTAGTGATCTGAAGCAACATCTTAAAGGTAAGTGGTCTTAATTTATTGATTTTAGCTTAGAATTAGGGTCTGTGTAGTTAGGACTCTAATTATTTTTTTTTTATTTTAGAATTAGGGTCTGTGTATGTAGTTAGGATTTTTTGTATATTAGATAGATAGGGGGATGTATTTGATATAGTTAGGATTTATTTTAAATTAAATAGATTGTATGTTAGATAGATAGGGGGTATTTGATTTGGACTATATGTAATATATTATATGTAATTTATTATATTTAATATATTATATGTAATATATTATATTTAATATATTATATGTAATATATTATATTTAATATATTATATGTAATGTCATGTATTGTATTATATGTATGTAATGTATTATATGTATGTATTGTATTGTGTTTATCTGTCTTTCCTTTTCAGGTGTGTAATTTTTTTATTTTCTGTAGTGGGGGTGGGGTTGTAATGTATTTTTTTGTTTTCTGTAGTGGGGGGTGGGGTTGTAATTTGTTTTTTTTTTCTGTACTGTAGTTTTTTTTGTTTTCTGTACTGTAGGTTTTTTGTTTTTTGTAATTAGAGTGTTGGGGAGGTTTATTAGGGGGTAGGTAGTGTAGGTAGGTAGTGTAAGTGTTAATAGATTAGTGTAGAGGGGGGTTAGTTTAGATTAAATGGTTTATTGGGGGTTATAGTGTAGTGTTTGTAGTTAGTGTCATGATGGTCCTTGAGGACCATCATGGCACTTATGTGGTTAATGTTGGGTTGTAACAGGCCCATAATGGTAATAATATACCCTTATGGGACTGATGGGGTTAAATAGAGCCTTATGGTGGTCTGTATTGACCATCATGAGTTAATGGGTTAATTTAGGCCTTATGGTGGTCTGGATTGACCATCATGAGTTAATGGGTTAATTTAGGCCTTATGGTGGTCTGGATTGACCACCATGAGTTAATGGGGTAATTATAGTTGCCTGGGGTTAATATTTTTAGTGCGAGTCCTTTCAGGACCTTTACGGTCCTTTGAGGAACCGCGAGGCGGGAAATTTAAAATTGAATTGCAGCAGGGTCACGATCGGTGCCGATCGGGGCCCCCCGCTGTAGGGGGCTTATGTGGGGACACTTCGGGGGTCCCGATGGGGACCCCCAGCATAGAGGGGGGTTAATTTTAGCTGCCACGGCTGGGATTGGGTAATAGTGTGCCGCGGGCCCTTTAAGGAGCCGCGGCGGGGAATTTAAAAGTTTAAAATGCAGCGGGGGGCCTGATCTATGCAGATCGGGGCCCCCCCCCCGCAACTCCAAAACCTCCCCAGGCACCTAAAATTAACCCCCCCTCAATGTTGGGTCCCCATCGGGACCCGCCGAAGTGTCCCCCCAGCATTGAGGGGGGGTTAATTTTAGGTGCCTGGGGGGGTTTTGGAGTATACCCCACGGCAGGGCTTATGTGGGGGACTGCCGCAGAGGTCCCTTTTAGGACCCCCGCAGCACTTGATGAGGAGTGGGAGCCTGCGATATCATCTCGCAGGCTGTCACTCCTCATGTACATTTACGCAGTGTAGATACGTACGGCCCTGCTGCGTAGCTCATACGTTGCTCGCAGCAGGGCTAATTTAATAGCATTGTAAGTTAGGGAAACTGTGCAGTACGTAGGGCTTAAGTAGAAGCCTCTTATTTACGGGGCTGGAATTTAATAGGGCCCATGGTTTTGCTTTGACCAAAGTCAAAGTTGTAGCTGTCTCTACTGCTTAGCTAATGGCAAATATTACTGCATTTTATTGCACCTCACACCACTGCTTGCTATGAACTGAAGACATGCTGGCAATCAATAAGTTAAGCTGTTTCTCATTACATTGTGAATGTCCGATTCCTTCCAGATACTGGCACTCTTATGAGGGTAGATACAGAAAGAACACCCAGAATGAGGAGGGCAGCCAAGTAAGCATTCCATGTAGACATAAGCATATAATCATGAGACCTAAACATGACTCTAAATAATGGCAATTATTTTTTTTTACTTCAAATCATAGTTATTTTCTGGGGTCAGTGGGTTTGCAGGGTTTTTATACTCTTTATAGTAAAACATAAAGAGAATATGTTACCTGAATATGTTAACGGTATGCATAAAACACAAGGGTTTCAGATGCTAAACACAAGCATGAAATGGAGCAAAGAAAAAATTTATATTTTAGCATGGAACATGTATATTTGCATGCATAATTTAAATACTGTATTGTTCCCATTGGGTATATAATAGGGTGGATTAAATAAATCATCACAGGAGCTGCCATGGGCTGTAAAAGGTTGCAATGATAATTGTCCCATATCAGCTGTAAGCCCATGTGATGCTTAGTGATTCTCACTTCTTACCAGTTCCATCAATTGTATAACATTGTTAGTTAATGGGCTTTGTGTGTAAGACATGTTGGTAACAGATGTGCCTGTGTGCTGCAGTCCATAGGGTCACAGAGAGTCGAACACAACGGAACGGATGAAAAACAACTTTGAATAATGATGTTGATATGTTTATAGTGTCAGACTCTCTTTGTCATTAAATAATCTATAGACAGTGGGTAAACTGCTTGATTATTGCCTATAAAAGCAAATTGATTTATTTAAAAAAAATCACAATGAAGAACATTTAAACTGAAATTTCTTAACTTGGCTTTCAAACCACTGGTGGTCATGATAAAGTGATTTCAAGTGGTAAAGTGAATGAAAGAAAAATGTGTGAATTGATTGAAATACTTTTACCAGCAGTCGGACATGTTTGACTTTTAGAAATGATAATCACTGGCTAGTGGGTCCCACTGTATTGTCTTGGTATAGGAGGAAGAGACTCTTCTTAATGCTATTTACACCATTCTTAAAGATGCACTGTACAGTTCATACAATTGTGTATCCTTTGTTTATTCAGTAACTGCATAGCAATAAAATCAGTGTAGAAGTAGGCGTGTCATGATCACTACTTTAGCTGGGCTCACCCCCGGAAGCTGGTTCTGACCCACCCAGCGGTACGTGATGGTTCTTGTTGTTATCCCTGCTAGCAGAGATGGAACCAGACCAGTACTGGATTCTAGGGAATCCCAGTGAGAGCAGCAGAGTAACCAGTTGTAACTCTTCTTTTAGACAGTTGTAGAATTAGTAACTGCTGTGATCAGGATTACCCTTTTCCTCAATAATGAGCACACACGTAATTATGTATGGTCACACTGATAACTGTTTATTAGTCACAAATTCAAAATTTCTATGCACAGCAGTCCCCTCTCATACCCCTTAGCAACAGCCCCATTAGCCAATCTTCAAGCCTCCTGGTCCTAACATGTGGCCCACCTGTCAATCCGGTATGTCAGCATTTCTAGTGACCCCCCTAGGTGCCTTGGAGCAACCTTTCTAGTAACCCCGCAAGGTACATTGGAGCAACAGATTACTCCCTCTGTTCTGTCTGTCAGGGGGCTATCTAAGAAAGTAGACAGTGTGTCTAGAGCCATTGTGACTTTGTACCCTGGCCCCCCATATAGATGAGAGCATGCCTATGATCCGAGGTGGCAAGCATATGTGACAAGCTCCCAAAGTTGCAGCGGCCATACAACACTGGTTAATTAGAGTTCCCTTTCTCCCTTTAACTGACTTTCCTGGGCTCCTATAAGTCTGAGCCTTGGAAATCTTCCCATACCCCCTCAACTTGTTACTCCATAACCCTGACCCTATGCCTTGAGGCATCAGACAAGATGCTTTATTATATTCCTCAGTGAAAACATGTAATTTTGATACCAAACACGATATGGGGATTCTCGTAGTTAACAGTACATATATAAGCCATCTATGTTACAATCATACCACAGGCAATATTAACCAACTCATGCCAACATGGCAAAACCAGCCCATGTACCCAGATGCTGGGGTAATCTCTTTGAAGAAAAGGGATCACTTGTGCCACTTTGACCCGTGCCCATCCAGGACCCATATTAGTTTGTTCAGTCCCAAAATGTCCATAAGTTGCCCTGGATATCATAATTCCTAAACATGGCAACAGCAAAATGATATTCTAGGCAATATTAACTGGTGTGGACCATCCAAGTATCTAAGTATTTGGGGATGGTTTTAGAGAAATGGGGAAGGAGTGGTGTTATTGTACCCTGGTTCCCCCAAACTCTGACCCATTTCCCCTGCATATGCTAAATAAAGAGAGAGAGAGAAAAAATATATATATACTAGCGACTTGCCCGTCAAAAAATGACGGCAATAAGATTGTAAAGCAGGTAATGGGTGGAAAATTAATTTTGTTGGTGTTTTAAGATCCTTCGGCGCTCAGTGCGAGCCTCGCGCTGAGCACCTTCGGCGCTCATTGCGACGCTCTTGGTTGTTTGTGTGCTATGTGAAGTGTTGGTGTTTTTTTTTGGTATGGCAATGAATAATTAATAAATTAAGAAATGAATATACTTTACCTATTGTGAAGTAATATATGCAGGAAGCATTGTGTTGAAGAGCTGGCAATCTTTTTTCATGTTGCTGCATCATCAGTGCTGTGGAGCTGCTGTGTAAGAGTTATGAATGTGAGCAGTGTAATATTGTGCGTGCGCGAATCCATTAGCGTAGCTGTGTACTTCCGGATTGTATAAGTTATTGTTCTAAAATGGTGCCTAATGTGTGGTTTGCGGCTGTGGCTGATTTAGCGTCCTTGTTTTCAGATGTCGTCTGACTTTTCGGAAAATACGTAGGTGTTTGGTCACGCAAAGTGTTTAGGGTCCTTTAGCCTCGTTTTTGTTTTGTTCGGCGGCCATTTTTTCTCTCGCTTAGGTGATTTTCGGGTGTCTAAACTCCGAAATGTAAAGTTAAATCGAGGTGTAAATTCACTTGCAGAGGTCCTGAGTGCCCCCCCCCCCCTTGCTCTGGGTAACCTTTTTATGTGTTTGTTGTGTGTATTTATTGTGTTTGTAATGTTTTTGGGGTCGCATGGGTTGCCCCCTTGTTTTCTGATCTCGTACGTCTTTTTCTGGAAATCTGTAGGTGTTTGGTGGTGTTTTGAGTCTTTAGAGTGATGTAGCTTCGTTTTCGTTTTTTTTTGGCGGCCATGTTTTCTCTCGTTTAGGGGATTTTTTAGTGTCTAAACTCTTTTATTTGGAGTTAAATTGAGGTGTAACTTCAGTTTTCGAGGTCCTGGGTGCCTTCCCTTGCTGTAGGTAAGCTTTTTATGCATTTGTTGTGTGTATATATTGTGTTTTTCATGTTTTCATGTGCGCAGGTTTCGGATGTTTTTCCAGGTAGTAATGGGTCATAACGTGTCTCGTATTTTGCTTTCGTAAATTTTGCGAGGTCCGCAGTTGCTGGCAAGGAGTGCCTTTGGATTCGCGAGGGCCGCGGGCTCGCTACGCGAGCCCGCAAGCGTTAGCAACAGCCCACATGCTCACAACTATATATGTGATACATATATGAGTCTAAGATCACACCAAAATATGCCTATAATTGGTCTATACCCATTAGGTGAAATATTTAGGTGACCACAATATTAAGTTGTCCACTACGACATTTGTAGGCAGCCTGTACTTTTAAATACATTTGCATGTAGTGGAGGGTAATAGTAATTAGCCCAAACACAACATTTTTTATAAAGCACACTTCTATCTAATCCTGGATCTCACACTCTGCAGCCACTCAAAGCAATTCACATCACTTATGCATCTGTTTGTTATATCAATATATCCATCTGAGTGACAATCAAATATAGCATAAATCAAAGCATATAATAGACAATAACTATCTGTAAATAACACTGGGTGCTCAAAAACCTGTATTTCCTTAGGGTACTGCCACCCTAGAGTCAGCCCGCTAAAGAGTGGAAGTCTGGTATCTCCGGACCCACCTCAGATCAACCGAAGCAGGCGTCTGACATCATCATCCGGCAACCCCTAGTGTCAGGTAAGTCCAAAAGCACATGTATCATTGCTACTTCCTCAGTGGGCTGTAATTTATATTTGGTTATATCCCTAAATCTTAAAAAAAAAAATCTTTCCCCTTTTTCCTGGTAACAAACATATCTCAAAGTTATAACTACACATGCCATCAGTGCAACAAGAATTTTTAGAAACCAACACATGCCAGCAAGGCAACCCTAACCCACACATCCAGGGGGTACCACAATTATGACCGCCCTGCTCACAAGGAAATATCAGTCCAGATACAGTCCACATATCCATTCGTAACAGTCTATCTCCATTTGTACAGTCCATATATCCATTGGAGGTGCAATGTTTGCCCTGAAAGGGACTGTTAGTGCCCCGCACCCATGCCCTCCCAGGGCACCTGTTAATTAAATCAACCTTCCGAGACCCCAGTGCCTCCTGGGTGTCACAAGGTGCTGTATCGATGGAGATGCAGAATTTTTATTTTTATTTAAATGATCTATTAATAAACATACATAAAGTAAAAATAAAAAGATAAAATTAAGTACATATTATTTACAAACCATCGCCTCTTAAAATTACTTTGCACTTTCGCTAAACTGAGTTACTGCGGCACCGGTGGGTGGTAAGAAAATGTTACCATCAACACAAGTGGGCAGTAGGTATTAAAATGTTGATGACCCCTGCCCTAAATATTGAAAAGGGGATAGAGACACATCTGCTGGAAGCAACCATGCTGTTTTGAAAATTACATTTTAAAATGATTACTGACTACTGAATTTGTATTGTTCAAATACTGATTTTATTTTTCATCAGTAGCTAAATAAACAATTAAAACTTTACTATATGACTGTAATGAACAGAAGGGCCCACTGGACTGTTTGGGGTTAATCAGTTATTATATGTGTGGTTAGAAGGTACTAAAAACTTGCTTAACAGTTATATCATGGATGTAATGCATACATGTAGTTATATCATGGATGTAATAAGTGCATTTAGTACTGTCATTGATTAACATTAAATACTGTATCTGTATTGGAAGTAGGATAGTAGACTATGCATAGATAATAAAGTTAATGCAGTCATATCTGGTATATACAAAGGTTCAAGTTAAAGATTTTAAAGAATTTATATGCCCCTGCGATCTGCCACGTGCGACTGCTCTGGTTTTAGTCTGGAAGGGGGAAGTTTAGTTTTAGAACCCTGTAAGTTGAGATCTGGTAACTGGGAGATGTATCATGGGATAGACATCTCCCAGGTGGTAAGAGTGTAACAAGCTATTGCCCACATGAGGAGGGGTTTGTCATGTGGGTGGAGTGAGATCTTTGTGTGGTTTTAGATATCTCTGTAACAAGAAAGAAGTGTCAGTCTGATTTTGGACAAACTAAACAAAGGTGGTGTCGGAGTCTGCTTGTACTAATCAAAGGTACATGGTGTGTGATTCTTAGATCCTAAGAAAAGGTGTCTGATGGTGCCTGTCTCTTCAGAAATGATGTGTCATCTGAAGTGTCTGCTGGTGTCGAGATCTGAACAAAAAGTTGCGACCCATAGAGAGAGAGAGAATTGGGGTGACTGTAGTGCCCCAAATCAGGCGGTCGTAACAATGACAACTTCAGTGGCCCTTTAAAGTGTTTTTTTCTCATTCCATTTATCAAAAGAAAGTATCGGAAAAACAAATAGTTGTAATATTTTTTTGTTAAATGTAATAGGAATTGTCATATAGAGTTATACATCATGAACAATTTTATTAAATGCCTAATATATTTGCCAATAATGATTGATATAAACTATATTGAAATATTTTATTCTAATATTTACATTTTGTCTTTTTTTTATATTATTCAAACTTATTCTTAGCATTTTCCTCCACCTCCATTCTCTCATCTCTAAGCTATGCAGGAGTATTTGGGTGAATTTTGGCAATAATATTGGAATTATTTATAAATATTTAAAGTACATTTGTGTTCACATTGGAATGTCTAAAATTAGTTTTAAAAAAAACATATTCCCCTCCCAGAATTCAGATAAATGCAGTTATTGCACTGCATACCAAGAACCTAGAGCCTCATTCAATTCTGGTCTCACAGCCAAATGCCTGTGATTGAGTTGCATGCTCCCGTTGCTCTACTTTTGCGATGCTATTCAATTAACCAGGCCCGTAAGTTAGGGGCCGATTGCGAAAATTGGAAACCATTTCCATGGGACGTAGAATTTGCGGACTTGAACATGTCACAGGAGCAAGCCCGTAACTCCTGATGCAGAAACAGCCAATGGAAACAGAGATCGTCATCATGATCAACCTCCAAGCCCGTAACTTGTAAGTGAAGGCAGTAGGACTTTGAAATCCAACCTCCATTTTCGAATTTCTTACGGGCTTCAACCTCCAGGCCTGTAGGACTTTGAAGAAATGGAGGTTGGATTTTTAAAGTCCTACTGGTTTGGCAACATTGATTGCCGTGATTGATATAACAGGAGAATTGAACATGAAATAAAGTATTGGAGAATGTTGTGCTATTAATTCATGGATAATTAGAGAGGTAGTATTGATCCAGGGAGAAGTCTGGTCGACGTTGTCTGGGATCAGGAGGGAATTGATTTTTTTTTTTATACAACTAATTAATTAATAGTTAATCCGCATATTGCAGATCAGAGGAGATCTTAAAAGGTTGAACTTGATGGACTGAAAGTCTTTTTTCAACCTTAAATACTATGGGCCTCATTCAATTGCGATTTGGCCAATTGAATAGGGCTCTAAATAAGCACATAGCATATATTTTTTTAAGAAGTTTTTAGTTAGTGAAAAACTTGCTTTTGAATAGATGTTTACTAACTAAAAACTTCTTTAAAAAAATATGTTGTGTGCTTATTTAGAGCGCTATTCAATTGACCAAATCGCAATTGAATGAGGGCCTATGTAATTCTAAGACCTAACATCACTTTCACTCTTCCTAAAAGTTTAGTATTGCTTTTTTATTTGCTTTTAAAGTGCTCCGATTTGTCATTAAGCCCTTTGCAAGACCTCCTTGGTACCAGTAACTTGTGGTTAGATATTTGCAATTTGCGGGCTTGACGGAGTGATGCAACCGTGAAGGATCAAAGGCTTGGAGGGCATTAACTTGGGATTATACAAATCGCAATGAATCGCAGCTCAGAGCCAGTAACTCGAACGGAGCACGCAAATGGAAGGCAATTGAATAGCAAAATAACTTGCAACCTCCACTTGCGTGCCCAGATCTCCAAAACGGAGCAATTGAATGAGGGTCCGAGTCAGGGACATGCAGATGAGCCCACAAAGGAGTCACTCTTTAATTAAATACCACTTTAAACATGGCTTCTTTTAAACATATGCCTGCTGTATTACACAGCGCTAAAGCATAGGATGGATTGTGCAGGAGTTAAGAAAACTACTCACAGACAGTTGTTTCAATCTTAAATAAATAGTACATTTGTGTTCACATTTGAATGTATGTATAGTAGATAATAAATGTTGGGAGTGTGAGAAAAGTCCTTAAGAGAAAATGTTCTCTGTATAGGGGAGAGTGAGGTTATACAACATATTTTTGGTTTGGTTGTTATCATGTATCCTCCAGTTGGGAAATTAAAGGCGCAGGAATGTATTATTAGTAATGCAATGTAAGGAATTATATTTTAGATTCCTGAATATACTAAGCGGTTTGGGTAGTATATTAGGCATAAGATATAGAAACAAATATACAAAATAAACACACAATTAATTAAGGAGAGACAACATATAATAGGGGAAACAACTTTTCCTTGCCCTCTGTATTTTGTGTGTCTTACCTCAATCTCCATCCACAGAGTCTGGCGCCCAGGCTTTGAGTCTCCGTGGCCTGTTCACTCTCATTGAAGATTTTTTATGTTGTGTGATTTTACTTAAGGTAACAACGTATTTGGAGGCTAGCCAAGAAACACTGATATGGTGTCTGATAAGATATGTGTAAGTCTTTCATTTATTAAGATGAAGTTTAGTTTGTTTTTTACTGCCTAGATGTTGAGTGACTCTGATTTCCATTGCTTGTGGCTTTTGGTTGCCAACATTAGGAATTGTACTAGTTTGTTATGGGGATTGGGGAGATTGTTTCTTTAACAGATATATACATTAAAAACAAAATGTATGAAGTTTACCTGCAACCTATAAGTATAAGACTTAATATGACCAGCTGGAGCCAAGCACAATAGGATTACATTTAATCAAAGCGCCCCTTCAGGCTCCAAAATTACAGGCAGTCTATATTAAATATAGAAGCCAAAGACATATACAGCATTTGGATCTTTCCCATTATACCTGAACACAGTGAGGGTGCTGGAACGCAAGCTACACATTACAAATAAAACAATTAATGCACGACACTAACTGAAGGCAAAACCTAAACCTATGACTAACCCTTATCCCTAACCCTATGCCTAACCCTTACCCTAACCCTATGTCTAACCCTTACCCTAACCCTATGTCTAACCCTTACCTACGACTAAACCCAACCCCTTACCCCGAATCCTATGGCTATGGCTAAGCCTATGCCTAATCCTATGCCTAACCCCTATGCCTTCCTATGTCTAACCCTTACCCCTAACCCTAAGCTCTAACCCTATGCCTAACCCTAGCCCTTACCCTAATGCTATGCCTAACCCTATGCCTTACCCTAACCCTATGTCTAACCCTAACCCTATGCCTAACCCTAACCCTATGCCTAAACCTAACCCCTAACCCTTACCCCTAATCCTATGGCTAAGCCTAACCCTATGCCTAAACGCATGCCTAACCCCTAACCCTATGACTAACCCTAACCCCTCACCCCTAAATCAATCAAGCTCCCCTAGGGCAATCTAGTTTAAACTGAGTGTAATACCACATTGCAAGCGGTAGGTGTCGATGCACTGCGCATGCTAGCGGCATCGCACATGCATCGGCGGCGTGCAGCATCGGAAAAAACGTTAAAGAACCCAGTGTTTTCTTGACTTTTCTATAAATAGAGTAAATATTACAAATATACTCTATTTCATTTAGGGATTGTTTTGGCTATTCTTATTTAATATATACTTTTCTATAAATGCTGCTTTTTTTTTGTACTTCAGGGGTCCTGGAATGGAATACAATAACTAGCCCTTTAAAGGGCCACTGTCGTTCAAACATTTATAGCATGAATTTAAAAGATCACATTTTAAACATTGCAATTATTTTGTGGGAGCATTATAGATCTACAGTGTATAGAAATACATTAAATATAGACAGAGTGGGTTTGTGGGGTTTTGTAAATCAGACAAGAAAAAATAATTAATAGGATCTCCATCTTGTTTATTTACACTTCCTCTTAAATAACTGGTTAGAAAAAGGCTGATCATACATCGTTTATTTGTCTTCCTTTCTGTTCTTTTAGTGTTCATTTTATTAAATTAATATAATTCATATTTCCATGGGGAAAAAAAAACTTTTGCAATGCATGGAATATGTTTTTTTAAAGGACTTTGAGTCCAAATAAAGCATTGGAAAAAAGTCATACAGCTAGTTTTTGATATGAAAAAAAATAAATGTTGATGCCTCTGCTGGGGACTAGAGGAATCCATAATATATAGGTGGAGGTTGTGTGTGTGAGAGTGGGGCATACATTCCTGGAGAGCTAATATTGCAGCAAATTATGCAAGGGGTCTGCTTCTGGGTTAGTGAGGTAGAAGGGGTGTGGTGTCAATTTCAGTTTTATCCAAGACTGATTAACAAAGCCTCTCTGTTTCCTTATTCCCCACAGTCTCTCTACATACATCCTCATGATTCAGCTCTAAAGAAGTGATGTAACAAACACAAAAGGGATTCCTGTAGTCATAATCATAGTCTTCAAAAATTCAGATTTTCTCGAAAATGTATATGCCTATGGCTTGCATTACTGTCAATATTGTGAGTTTGGTATATACAGTGACTTTTTGGTCCTATCCTGTTTTGTGTTAGTCGCTGTTCAGCTACATCGCCATCTAGTGTTATAAATGATCTACCGTGCCCGGTAAGTGGTTAGGGATTTTGGGTTAGGGGGTTAGGGTTAGAGGGTTAGGGTTAGAGGGTAGGGGTTTAGGGTTAGAGGGTTAGGGATAGGTAGTTAGGATTAATGGGGTTAGGGTTAGGGCTAGAGGCTTAGGGTTATGAAGTTAGGGTTAGAAGGTTAGGGTTAATGGATTAGGGGGTTAAGGTTAGAAGGTTAGACGGTTTGGGTTAGACGGTTAGATGGTTAGGGTGTTACACTAGATGGCGACGAGAGATCGCCCACGTTCCAAGAGTTGTCGGTGGCGCACTTCCACACCGGCGCACACAAAACAGGATAGGTCCGACTTTTTTTCTTGAATTGCAGTGGTCATTTAAATGCATGGCAGAATGTTTTATTATAGCTTTCCACTTTAATATACAATATTTTCATGGCTGATTTGTTCTTTGATTGCTCTTATTTACTACTAAGTGACATATATAGCTGTGTATCCACTTATAGAAAACCAATGCAGTCCCACAGATAGCCAGCGCAGGCTGCAATGCTCCAGAGATGTCTCAGTCATACCGTCTGTCTCTGTGAGAATCCCCTGAAAGCCACATCTGATTAGTAACATGAATCCTTCCCTCCCATCCCCTGAGGTGGCTGATCTCCAGCTGTGCTCTCTCAGTCCTGGCTCCACCTCACTGCACTCAGCCACCTCATATAGAGCCAGCTCAGGGGATCCCTGCAGCAGATCCACTGAGGTACCTCCTGGGGGTGGGAGCCAGGCACAGCCCCCTATCCTAAGAGTCACAAGCTGGGCATAGCAGGAGTCACCCTCACCAAGGTATGAGTGGGATCTTTACTATAATCTGCAACATATAGCAGAGGGGGTAACGCTATTTGTGATGATAAAGTAGCCTTTATTTAAATACAACATACAATTAACACTCAGCATTATTCCAGAGAAAGCTATTTGTCACAAAGTGAGACAAAGAGACAGCAAAGTACTGCACAAGTACGTCCCATCTTATATAGAATTACTGAGCGATACATTTGGTGCTATCACAGGGCATCAGCATCGCCCAGATGTAAAACTGGAACAAAAATATAAAAACAGTACAGTCTAGCACAGAACATTCGGTTCCGCTTTTGCCTCCAGTTTGCAGCTGGGAGATTTTTGTTAAAATAATATATCAACATAATAGCAGATGATTTATTTTATAAAGTCTCATTTATCATAGCAACATTCCAGGTGCCTCAAAACTCAGGAATAGTGCAAAGATTACAGATTTATACAGAAAATGAACAATCAGTTTGGTTTTAACATAGTTTAATGCAGAATAATATTTAGCATTTTAAGATTTTTTTATTTTTTTTTTAATAATAGTAATACTTTCTCTTTATAATCAGCTGTAAAACCAAGTATGGCTTACAGATCCTGCAAAGTTGTTGGCCTTTTGTAATTTATTCACTCACTTTTTTTATCTGACAATGGAAAGGTATGCACTGTGTTTTAACCATTGTAGATATTCTCTGTTGTGTTACTTAATTGGTGAAAGAAATGTGAAATAGACATTTTTAATTCAGTATGAACACTTTTTTTGTTTGCATCATAAGAATTAAAATATATTTATGTGTATTTGTGGTCAACATTAGTTAAGCAAATATTTATGCAGATATACCTGTATAAACTATTGTCTGTCTGTCTATCTATCTATCTATCTATCTATCTATCTATCTATCTATCTATCTATTTATCTATCCGTTTCTCTATCTATCTATCTATCTATCTATCTATCTATCCGTTTATCTATCCGTTTCTCTATCTATCTATCTATCTATCTATCCGTTTATCTATCCGTTTATCTATCTATCTATCTATCTATCTATCTATCTATCCAATTATCTATCTATCCGTTTCTCTATCAGTTTATCTATCTATCTATCCATCTATCTATCTATCTTTCTGTCTATTTATCTATCTATTTGTCTATCTATCTATCTATCTATCTACCTATCTATCTATCCATTTATCTATCCGTTTCTCTATCTATCTATCCGTTTCTCTATCTATCTATCTATCTATCTATCTATCTATCTATCTATCTATCTATCCAATTATCTATCTATCTATCCGTTTCTCTATCAGTTTCTCTATCTATCTATCTATTTATCTATCTATTTGTCTATCTATCTATTTGTCTATCTGTCTATCCATCTATCTGTTTATCTATCTATCTATCCATTTCTCTATCTATCCCTTTCTCTATCTATCTATCTATCTATCTATCTATCTATCTATCTATCTATCTATCTGTCTATTTACTGATCTATCTATCTATCTATCTATCTATCCAATTATCTATCTATCCGTTTCTCTATCTATCTATCTATTTATCTATCTATTTGTCTATCTATCTATTTGTCTATCTGTCTATCCATCTATCTGTTTATCTATCTATCTATCTATCTATCTATCTATCTATCTATCTATCTGTCTATTTACTTATCTATTTGTCTATCTATCTGTCTATCTGTCTATCCGTTTATCTATCTATCTATATATCTATCTATCTATCTATCTATCTATCTATCTATCTATATGTCTATCTATCTATCTATCTATCTATCTATCTGTCTATTTACTGATCTATTTATCTATCTGTCTATCCGTTTCTCTATCTATCTATCTATCTATCTATCTATCTATCTATCTATCTATCTATCTATCTATCTATCTATCCAATTATCTATCTATCCGTTTCTCTATCTATCAGTTTATCTATCTATCTATCTATCTATCTATCTATCTATCTATCTATCTATCTATCTATTTATCTATCTATCTATTTATCTATCTATTTGTCTATCTATCTATTTGTCTATCTGTCTATCCATCTATCTGTTTATCTATCTATCTATCTATCTATCTATCTATCTATCTATCTATCTGTCTATTTACCTATCTATCTATCTATCTATCTATCTATCTATCTATCTATCTATCTATCTATCTATCTATCTGTCTATCCGTTTCTCTATCTATCTATCTGTCTATCTATCTGTCTGTCTATCTATCTATCTATCTATCTATCTATCTATCTATCTATCTATCTATCTATCTGTCCATCCATCTATCCGTTCCTCTATCTATCTTTCTGTCTATCTATCTATCTATCTATCTATTTGTCTATCCATCTATCCGTTTCTCTATCTATCTATCTATTTTCCGATCTGTCTATCCACCTATCCGTTTCTCTAACTATCTATCTATCTATCTATCTATCTATCTATCTATCTATCTATCTATCTATCTATTAATCTATCAACACATAACAATCAACTGAAGGTTTTACGAAAATGCATTTTCCTGCAGTAAACTACAATTGAACGCTATCGTTTAGAGATAATTGCCATTAAATGCTAGCACCTGCACAAAAAAAAAGTCTAGGCATGCCCGGAGCAGATGACTGCACCTTTAGTAATTCATGGCAATGCTCTCTCATTAACAGAAGATATGGATCAAAAAGGCTGACTGAGAGTTTATAATGGCAAACTTTATCGTTAGTTTACTTTAGGAAAATGCATTTTTAGTAACATTCAGTTGAAAAATACTTTTTATTACAAATAGTTTAAAATTATAGCATATTTGGGACCTCCGCTATGCGTCATGTGGAGCATGACATTAAGAGCTTTTATATATCTTTTTCAGCTGTGGGTCACTGTCTGGTCCATTAGGAACATTTTTCCACAACATATAAATTCAGAAAAATGTCCAATAATTGATGGCTGCAGCTGTGAGCCAGACTGTTTTGCAGCGTTCTCATCTGATCCTAAGTAGCAATAATTATATGGAACAATCCATGTATAAATAATGTTTAGAGCACAGTACAACTAAGGACTTTGTCACTAGTGATTTTACAGTGGGAGCTGGAAAAAGGTTAAACTAATCCACTACTGTGGAAAGTACAGTGGGAAATACACAGTACAGTAAACTCCCCGATATCCGGCACCTATTGGGTCTCCCTATTGCCGGATAAGTGTAGTTGCCGGTTAATCGGGAGTCCGGGAAAAAAAGGGTATAAACGACCCTTAAACTCCTCAAAACGCCTTTAAAAAGCCATTAGCACTTAAACTGTGCTATTGGCAAAGAAAAAATAAATAGAAAAATAGTACTTTTTTCTGCTGTCTCGAACTGCCGTATAGTGGCGGTTATGCCGGCTTAGAGGAAGTTTTTTTTAATGGGGAATTGACGCCGGTGCTGGTTGCTTGAGAGTCCCGGATAACTGTGATTTTACTGTATTAATATCACAAAGTATTAGTAACTATGAGCTCTATTAAACCTGTGCACTTATGTGGTTATTATTGCTTATTTTTTGTGTGAATAATTGTACAATAATATTTAAATAAGCAATAAATATTCAGTATGGTGAAGTAAAAAAAGATATACTTATGAAAATGTTCTGATTAATAGGAAAATCATTCACAGCTCTAAAGGTGTCATAGATTGATTCAGGGCTGGATTACCTAAAATATGCATCAAGGGAAAAGGGGCACCAAAGAAATATTACCTTGCCAGATTTACCATGGAGTGGCCATTTGGTGAAAACCTGCAAATGGTGCAGCTGAACAAAAAGGGGCTCCCACAATAAAGGAAAACAAATAAATAAATATATATAATCTAATAAAAGATTAGAGTTAATTATATACATTGTAATAGTTTATTATTGTTCCTATTTTAAATTAGGATATAAATAGTACATTTGTGTTCACATTTGAATGTCTAAAACAAGTTTTTTTAAAATGGTTTCATGCCCAGAATTCCGAGAAATACAGTTATTACACTGCATTCTGGGAAGCTGAGCAGGGACAAGCAAATGTGCCCAGAAATGCTTCATTCTTCAATCCATAACCATTTTAAACATGGCTTCCTTTAAGCATATGCCCGCTGCATTACACAGTTTTTACAAAAAGCCAAGATTATACACAAGCTGGGAATCCTACCCCCAGACAACCGATTTAAGGTTACTGGCTATCATCAGCGTGGAGTGGGATCTCAGCTTGTGTTGTGGACATTATGAGTAGGTAGTTCACCACAACAATCATTTAATATATGGTGGGCAAAAGAGCGATAGAAGCCCTCCACTGTACAGTAGTACAGTAAATAAATAGTACATCTGTGTTTTAAATTAGATATATACGAAGGCACCAAATCTTTTAAGTACTTAGGGCCTCTAAAGGTCTTAATTCTGCCCTAATCTGATTCATATTGAATGTCTCTACTGTTTTATGCAAATTTTTATATTTGCTTTCCATTACTCCTCTTCCTTTTCCCTTGCTATCTCTTTACCCCAGGACTACTGCACATGCACACATACATGTTATACATATATAGCATGTCAGAAGGAATGTTACTACACATAGATATGTCTGTTAACCTGGGGGCAGTCTGCTGCTCCCTGACATTGTGCCGTCCTAGGCCTGGCTCTTGTTGTCTAGGCAGATATACATCACTGATCACAGAAGAAGAAACAAAACTTGTGTTACTTTATGCTTTATATTTTCATACAGTGCTATAACAGCGTAGCAATGACATGATGCATGTCCTGTTGCACTTGTGATATCACTATCTAATTATAGTTGCTGACTACAATAATTAAATAAACATAAATAAATAGTACAAGAGCTGATTTATAGCTGTACGTGTACCAGAAAAGTAACATAATTGCAGACTGTAATGCCTTTCAGTGTACTAGCAGAACATCACTGCATGGTGTCTAAACTGCAACTAGATTCATTAGTCAATTGGTGTAACTGCCTAAAAATGTACATAATTTATGTGTGTTCAGCAATTTAGTAAATGTGTGCTATATTGTATTCTGTGTGTGATATTGTATGATCCTGTCGTATTGGTGATAGCTTTGTGATGATGTGTACAGTAACTGTTTGCCCGAGGAGGAGGGTCAGCGTGGAATAGATTCTGGCCATTAATCAGAAATCTTACTGTGTGCACAGACCTTACGGCATCCAAGTGCACATATACTTAAATACTTTCAATACCAGGGATAACCAACTATTCTAGATTAGGCTTCCCTTGACCTCTCCCTTCATAGACCTCCGTCAAGTACCAATTTAAGACTTAAGGCTGTAATATATATAGAAATGGATGCTTTATTTTACAGTGAAATGACCATTAAGTACTCCAAAATCGAATTAGTAATCACATCAGAGTATGTGATTACATCTTAGTATGTCATTGTTCACATTTGTAGCCACTGTCCCTACTTTATAGAGTGCTGCACATGTGTGTATTTCATCATGCAGATTTGTGCTCCCCACATTTCACTTGCATCTTCTCCTTTTCCATTTCTATATCTGAAATCATAAGCTTTTGTATGTATATATATATATATATATACATATATATATATATATATATATATATATATATATAGAGAGAGAGAGAGAGAGAGAGAGAGAGAGAGAGGGGAGAGAGAGAGAAACAAATAATACATTTGTAAGCCCATCTGCAAGTCTAAAAATAAGTTTAACAACTTATTCCCCCCTCAGGATTCCCAGAAATACAGCTATGTACTTCATTCTGCGCCACTGGGCGGGGACATGCAGATGAGCAGACAATGTATTCTTGCTCTTAAATGCAAAATGCTACTTTATAGATAGCTCCTTCAAATGCATATGCCCGCTGTACCACAGCTTTTAAGCAAAGCAAATGAAAGTTGTGGTACAACAGACATATTGAAGGAGCTATGTATAAAGTAGCATTTTAGATTTAAGAGCAAGAATGCATTGTCTGCTCATTTGCATGTCCCCGCCCAGTGGCGCAGAATGAAGTACATAGCTGTATTTCTGGGAATCCTGACTGGGTAATAAGTTGTTAAACTTATTTTTAGACTTGCAGATGGGCTTACAAATGTATTATTTGTCTCTCTCTCTCTCTCTCTCTCTCTCTCTCTCTCTCTCTCTCTCTATATATATATATATATATATATATATATATATATATATATATATATATATATATATGTACGGTATATATATATATATATATATATATATATATACACACACACACAAAAGCTTATAATTTCAGATATAGAAATGAAAAAGGAGAAGATGCAAGTGAAATGTGGGGAGCACAAATAACTGTATTTCTGGGAATCCTGAGTAGTTATTAAGTTGATACACTTATTTTTAGGTTTTAAGCTTCAAGTACGCTTAACGATAGCAGTGTCACGACATATAGACATTTCTGTGCACATACAACCATATTTCAATGTACTTCACTACATCTTCAGGCAGCCTACTGCCCCATGGAAATGTGGTGCCCTAGGTTTGGGCCTAGGCAGAAACACAATCGTGGTGCTACAAAACATGGTAAGTTATAAAAGCTAGCGATAAACAGTAAAGCGCTGTGTGTTTCCTAATTACCATATAATACTGCCCAGACAGTTCATAAGTCTGGAGATGGACTATGTTATGGCCTTTGAACTCTTATATATTATTATGTTGTTACATAAACAGTATCATTGTGAACTATAGCAATTCCTTCAAACTGACATCTGTATATGAACAAACATATATTTATGCTGTCTCCACTAGATGTGCTGTTTATTTTATGCCTAAATTAAGTAAAGATATAACAAAACAATTTTGTGGTTCTCCACTTATGGGTTCGAATTTCACTCTGTGGAAGGCCGTTATTTGGTGGTGTAGTGTGGATTATCGTGCTGACATGTTACATATTCATGTTGGGTCACATGAAAGTAAATCATTACCAACTGGAGTTAACATATATCAATATCACTTAATGGATAAATTAACAAAGCTTCGGTGAGGATGCAATATTTGTTTATTGAATAAAAAAGAACAATTTCCCTGCCTCCTTTCAACCTGAAGGTAAATTAGAGTAATCATAGTAAATAATTAAAGCTATATTATCCCCACTCACTTTATATTTGTTCACCTTTTGGGGTATTCCATTTCAGCATCTCTGCCTGTTTTATTCTTCCCAGTTTGGGGACAAGCAACTGTTTTGGGCGAGTGGCTCCATAGGAACACAAAACGTGGGTACATGGATTTGACGTCAGATAACAACCATCTGGTCTGCCCATTCTATCTAATTAAAAGTTGAAAATATTTTGGGGAAGACAAATATTATTATCCTTTATTTGTAATGAGCCAACATATTCTGCAGAGCTATACACGGTTTAAGTACAAGGCAAATACAGTTTTAACACAATTCAGTTGAATAGAGGGCCTTGTTTTTCAGCTTAGAATCTAGCGTACAACGAGCTTTCCCAAAGCACCTTACAAGACTAAAAACTTGTAAATTTACAATCTAAAGGGGAGATGGATGTATTGTGCATATTAACAGCCTCATTAAATTGTGATTTGGCCAATTGAATAGGGCTCTATATAAGCACACAGCATATTTTTTTTTACAGAAGATTTTAGTTAGTGAACTTCTATCCAAAAGCAAGGTCTTCACTAACTAAAAACTTCTGTAAAAAAAGATGCTATGTGCTTATATAGAGCCCTATTCAACTGGCCGAATCGCAATTTAATAAGGCTGGAGCATGCATATTAGCCTAGTGGAGCGAGGCAAGAAGTTCCAGAGAATAAGGGCAGCAGGAGAAAAGTCCTGAAGGCTGGAGTGAGAGGAGGTGATAGAAAGGAGGAAAGAAGAATGTTGTTAGCAAAATATACCTTTATTTCTTTGTTACCATTACTCTGTTTTATATTCTGATTGAAACAAGCTTCTATTACAGTGTCCATTTAATGACTTCAGAGAATACAACTCAAACTGGTTCATTGTTTTACTTGCAAAAAAAAACTGATGACTTGAATAGGTACTTAAAGAAGTATTGTCAGAGCTATAGCATTTTACTGAGAAAAGCCTCAGACACCACAGATCTTGTGCTAGTCTAAGTCACTTTGTGCTTCTGCAGCTGCTGATAATAAACTCTAAGACATGAGATTAATTGTACCTGCATTGCTCCAACATGTCCAATTTTGCATTTATTAGTAACATGGCAGGTCCTTATTCTGGTTAAAACAAAGTCCTGACTTTAATTTAAATATTTCAGGGGAGGACTTCAAGAAGCAAGTATATTTACTATGCATAAATAGTGTTCCATGTAAACGTATATTTCCTCCTGATATATTATTTTGTGAAATCAGTTCATTTCCTTCTTGTATTACTTGTTTATTTTTTTGCGAATGGCAGCTCCGCTGTGATTTTCTGAACACTGTACTGTACAGTATATTATCACAGATCAAGCTGCTATGTCACCTTTCAGATGAAATCCATTTATTCAGAACCCTTTCACTTTCAGTGCTACCAACTCTCAAGCAGAGTGTTATAAGTGATTACTGAAACTGAATTTATGTGTTCCAGTCTGTCACCTACGTGTAACAAGCAAATAAACAGAACAAAAAGTACCTGCCAGACTTGAGGGAAAAATACTCTTCTGAAATACAAAAAATATATATATGTTTTCAAAATATATATATATATATATACCAGATAGAAACCATAGTCTTCCACTGGCCAATAATGGGTTAAGTGGATCTTATTTGTCAATAGATTCTGTATATTTAGCTGAGGCTTTTGTCTTTTAATAAGCCACTGATTATTATTTATATGCTTTTCAACAGTTTTGCTATAAAAATCTCCAATGAATTATGTGAGCGTATTGCAAATAAAATTATCCAAAGCATTGTCTAGGTCAGAGACATTTAATAACATTTCTATTGAAAGCTGGCCAAGATAGAAATTCATTACAAAATATAACTGATATTTGATTTCTGCTGCTTAATTAAATGCGGACTACACAGCATCCTGTGAAATACCTGCCTCCGGCTCTTGCAAAGCACCAATATCAACAAGTCTAATTTTGTAGACATGTTTTCTTTTATAAATACTGGTATAAGTATGCCCTGACTTAAATATGTGTAATTTTTTTATAGAAAATATTCACAGTACTGGCCACAATTCAGACAGGTTATGCAAGTACAACTTTAATTTAAGATTGTTTGTCCTTTTAATTTGTGGTAAATGTTACCCAAATGCCAAAATTCTCTCTCCTACTCTTTCTTATATTGTATTTCTATCTTTCTTTTCTTTTCTTTCCTCTTACTCTTTTTTATTTCCCCTTTCCGACCATTTCCTTTTCCTTTCTGTGGGCCTCCTTCTATTAAGGGCCATAGCCGACGCGTGGCCGCAAGCTACTTCCCTGTTCTACTCCCTTGTGGCTTAGGGCTGCGGCCGGCGCCCTGTTATCCCTTGCGGCCACCCCTGCCGCAGGGAAAGCCTTTGATCTTACGCGGCCGCAAGAGTTGCGGCCGCAAGAAAGCTTAAGTCACTATCAAATGCTACGCGAACCCTTCCGTCAAGGACGTAATTCGCTAAAACCGAGCCGGAACTTACTTACACCAAAAAGGTCCCATAAGGCTCTTCCTTACAAATTGTAGCACCAATTAAGCACATAAAAAAGCCATCCTGTACTTTGATGAGACGTGAAAGTGATTTGAGGTGTTAGAATTCATAGCACAACATTCCCCTACACTCAAATCTGCAAATCATTTTTTTTGTAATTCATATTCAATTTCCGTGTCCGAGTCCCACGGGCTTGGAGCACATCAGACCCGCAACGGCTGCGAGATTAGCCTCCGTCAAGGCCGTAAATGGGTAAAATAGACCCACAGGTTACTTGGGCCACGGAGGTGTCGCAAAGGGCTTACTTACAAATCGTAGCATAGAAAAGCCATCCTGTACTTTTAATAAACATTACCCTACTTTCAAATCTGCAAAGAAAGAAATGTAATTTCATGCTCAATCTTCGTGTCTATCTATCATGCAAGTCCCACGGGCTTGGAGGTCAATCACCCTCCAAGCCCGTACAGGCTTGAATAACGAGCTACGGGCTTGGAGGTCATTGAAGCATGTGGGACTTTGGACGGAAATTAAATCTAAAATCAAAGATTATAATCTGGCAATGTGCAAGTTTGAGAATGTTTTTCTATTAATCCTCATGTCCCCATCATTTACAGTGCTTTACAGTGTTGGATTGAATATATATTTGCATTTACAATGTTTGGAGTTTGCGGCCTTCAACCTCCGAACCTGTACGGGAAATGACCGGAAATTAAATACTGGATTTGGGCGATGTGCAAGCTTGAGAGGGTGTTGCTATTAATCCTCATGTCCCCCATTATGTTGCCTATCATTTACAGTGCTTTACAGTGCTGTCTTGAATTTATATTTGCAATTACAGTTTTCTGACTTTGCGGCCTTGAAAGATGATTCACGGGCATGCAGGAAATGCTTGCGGCCGGATGCATCGTTTGCGACCGGCCATAAGGGGGACCTCCTTGCGGAGCCGTCCATTTGAATAGCATTGTAGCCGTAGCGCTACGCAGGGCCGTAAGCTGGCCGCAAGGAATCGCAGTTTTGCGGACATTTTACAGCCTTTATTAGAATGAGGACTTTTTCTGTACTTAAACCTCGACATCTCTTTTTTTGTACCCTTCCTTCTCTCTTTTTCACCCTTTCCAGTTTGTTAGCATTTTCCCACATGTGTGTGCTATGTGACCTCTCTGACCTGATGTGCTGGTCTATCAATCCCATCTGCCCTGGATCCATTTACCTAGGAGGATAACTAAACACTAACACTATATGTTCCAGATTGAACTGGTTTTCACAGACACAGAGAGCATCTGTCTTTTGGAAAATTGTATTCTGGCAGTATTACAGAAATATGTGATTAAATGCAATACTTATCTACCCACTAGCATTACTGATCTTTGTCTGACACGTCTTTCATTAGAACAGAAATATTTTCAAATCTGCAACATGTTTTTGTGGTTTCAGCAGAATTATTTTCCCTTAACTTGCATTTCTAAAATGGATAGGACTAAAAAAAACTGTAAGATTCCAAGAGAACTTTTTTTTTTTCCTGTGGTGGTTTGGCCAGTTCTCTTGAATAGAATTTAATGTACATAATATCAGGAAAGGAAAAACTTGGATTTGGGATCCAACAAATTTATAGCCATATTTTGGGGGAATCTGTTTGTTGGCTGCAGCCCGTTGAGTTGAACTTCAAAGTGTTTTCAATTTTGTTTCCTGGCTGTATGTGACCTTGTCTATATATGTAATATTACCATTGTGGTAGATTGTACACATGTTAATAATGTAGTACAGATCAATCATAGAGACAAAATATACACCATGGTGTTCCAGTTTCATATATTCTTTCCTTGTGTCCTCTCATTGCTCTTTTCCATTTTGTCTTCTTCATAACATTGATTTCTTTCCATTAAATATATAAAAAAAAAAATATATATCACATGGTTTGGGAATAATTTATTTTGTATGTATCATATTATTATTATTATTCTATGTATATTTTAGTATAATCATATTTTACATCTGGTTTGAGTACTAACTCCATTTTTCAGTTCCCACTACCATCCTCATACTGATGAGCACCATTTAAGGACAAAACAGGCTGTCCTGACGTGGTACTGCTATATACAGTTAAGTATTAAAGGATGCCTGACAACCGTTTACCTAAAATAATTAATGTTTAAAATGAATAGAAGCAAAAAGGCAATACAATGAAAGCCTCATTTGCATGCCACTTAAATGCAATGGAGTCAAAAATTACTGAATAACTGTATGGAAAGGTATGTCTTGTGCCCTGCTTGGGACATAAATATAATATAAAAAAGCAGCAAAAATTAAATGTAAAAGTCATCTCTTTGCTAGTGATGGATGCTGAGTATTTATTAACATAGGGACATAAGGTAATTACTATGTGTATGTCAGGTCAATATTATGAAACTGCATGTATTCTACTAGTTCTGTGGGCCTCCGGTATCTGAGAGCTGCTATATGGAAGGTTCTGGTGTAATTGGATGTCAGGCCGATCCTCTTACAACCTCGCATTCATGGCCGGATTATCCATTAGGCTAACTAGGCAGCCGCCCATGGGCGCTTCCATGTGAGGGGCGCCACTTCTTAAAGAAAATGGTTCCTGGCTTAAAATAAATTAAATGTTGCAGTTCATAGACTGGCTACTAGGGGATAACAACCTAGAACAAGACAGTTACAACAGGAAATGGGAACTTACACGTACAGAAAAGACAAAAATGGGTTTGGTGCATGCCTTGCGTACTCACTCGCAGGGGCTCCTCCACTTCACTGCCTCGTGGTTGCAAAAAGCCCTGCTCGCATTAAACAATGTATGTTCTTGTAGGGAACCTAATTCTTATCAACAAGTCAATACAGATACATTGATGGGAAAAATGTGTCTTGTTTTAGCTGAAAACACAAAGTCATCACATTTAAGGGATCATCCAAGAGACATCAGTTCCCCCAGGTTACAGCTTACAGTTTAATGTTAACTTTACATATTTTGAGGTGTGATATTTGGGTTATAGCTACATAATTCCATATCCCTTTTTAGCTAAAGAGAATGTGACACGCAGCACATGGCAATCACTGCTGATGAGAGCAGATGTTTTTCATCTGTTGTACTTGAGAGTATGTTTCTGTCATTCCATTCTACATCTTCTCTTTTACTTGGATCCTAAAAAAACAAGAAGCCTCCAAGCACCTTGGCATGGATCAGTACACGGAGCATAAGTAAATACAGACTCTACCACAACTGAATGAAGTGATGGATGTGCAAGCTATGTCTGAGCTTTCCTCCAAGGGACCAGCTAATAAAATAATCATCTATCACAGAGCTGCCTAAACCGTCCTAAGTTATGGACACAGGAGGTGGTCAGAGGAAGCAGGGGAGACACATCAATGCATGAGTGAGATTAAAACAAAATAACAGCTGGAGGCTCCACAAAGAGAGGAACTGGACAAGAAGATGAAATATTCCTTCATTCAGTGCTCAGTCACAAACACAGAGATGTATTGGGGTTGCAAAGAGGTAAAACCGCCCACCATCTGTGCATTTTTATTTGCTATTTTAATGATATGCCTAATAGCTCTGTGAATTTCATTCAGTGACCCGTGATGGAAGATATAAATAGACAAAACAGACACAGTACAATAGCAGACTATAGACCTGTTCCTGGTCAGGAGATGTGGATGGCTGGGACATTAATAGAAAGGAATGGTGGAATTTATTGCATCGCACAGTCAATTTAACAAGAACTAGTTACAATTGTAGATACAATGGGCCCAAAGCTCTTGAAAGGCCTTTAAGACAATAAGATATAATGAAGAAGAAATGTAGAAAACAAATAAACTGTGAAAATGTAACTAAATCAATTAACTATATATATACGGTATATATATATATATATATATATATATATATATATATATATATATATATTGTCATGACTTCCTGCTGTTGGTTTTTCCTTGATGATGAAGATTCTTCAACATTTTTCAAACATATTCCACTTAAAAGACCACTGTGGTTATTTTTTTTAATTGTCATTTGAAATGAACATAATAATGGGCAATATATTTTTCAGAAATAAAAAATAAAATAGACAAAAATGGTACATTTTGCAATCTTTATATGCGGTTATATTTTACTGCAGGGATCCATTTTGCTTTCTTGCCCACTGCTGTCTATTACTTTCTTAGGTTCGTGTGTCCTTGTAAACTAATGAGATTTCCTTTACAACCACAGAGAGTACTGGCAGCTGCAGATGCCTGATTCCCATTGTTCTGACACAAACTGATCTGCTTCAGATGCCTCTTGTGTAATTTAGTGATCTGGGAGTAGGTACAAAAGACTATATACGTTTAGTTTTTGAGTTTTGAATAAGCTATTCATTTTAGTTTATACCACATGATCTATGACCAGTGCTGTCCAATTGGCGGCCAGTGGGCCACCTGTGGCCCACCAGCTGGCCTACTGTCTGCCTTGGACAGTATTCTCACAAAGCTAACCATATTAATACAAAATACTTAGGACAGTTTAAAGTTTTATAGACTCAAGATGTCATATGTAATTTTCCATGCTTAGTGATTTCATTCAAAATATGAGAAGAAAATTCTGATAAGGAAATACATTTTTTTTAACTTATTTTGGACATTCCAAGGTTAACACAAATGTACTATTTTTTAGTGTACTCTGTACAGTAGAGGCATCTATCACTCTTTTGTCCACCATGAGCTAAATAATGTGGTTAACATCCCTCCCACAAATCTATAGCAGAAGTTAGGTACTAGCCCCACACTGATGAGATCCATTTAAGGTCGAAACAGCTGTCTGTGGGTAGTTCTCCTAACTCATGCACAATCCATCCTATGCTGTTTTTTAAAACTGCGTATTGCTGCAGTCACGTGCTTAATGAGCCATGTATAAAGTGTAAATGCATTGTGGACTCATTTGCATGTCCCTGCCAAGTTTCCCAGAGTGCAGTGCAATAACTATATTTATCAGAATTCTGAGCAGAAAATGTTTTTCAACGTATGCTCAAATGTGAACACAAATGTACTATATAATTACTACACAAAATATATAAATATAAAATATATACATATAAGAATTTACATATTTACATATACATTTTTTCAATTATTATTTTAAATCTGACCCACCAGCTCACTGGCCAATAAAACACATGTCCCCCACAATAAAGAAGTTGGACAGCACTGATTTAGACTGTGCTCATAACTGGGAAAATAAGTTGCAGAAGAAAAGTTTTCTATATCATCTGCAAGGTTATCACAGTCATGTCAAGCTTTAATGAGCCCAAATGCATTGGATTTTTTATTAGAATATATGGTTAGATGGTATGTAATCTGCATATAATGAAAGTACCAAAAAAGTACAATGTAACTGGTGTTTAAAGGGACCTGAAAGACAACTGTTCCTGCAAGCATTTAAAAGAGCACAATCTAATAATTACAAAAGTAATTGTTTGGATGAAAAAAAAAACATTAAGTAAAACTGTGTCATTCTCTGACAGAGGGCAAGCCCCCAAGAATTGTTCAACTTATAAATAGGTTTTATTACATAGTTATATAGTAACAGGTTGAAAAAAATTCTTTATATATTAACCTTTTTTAGATCTCCTCTGATCTTTGCAATATGCGGATTGTGAATTGATCCAGAGGAAGGCAAACAGGAAAAAACATTGCAACTTTGCCAATTTTCTCATAAGGGAAAAAATGTAATTCCTTCCTGACCCCAGATACTGGTGATCAGATTCCTCTCTGGATCAATACTCTCTCTCTAATTATCCAGGATAACGCTTAATGCCCTTTTTATTAAAAATATATGCAATTCTTTTTTTAAGTTGTCTATCACATCCGCTGTCACCACCTCCTCTGGTAGAGAATTCCACAGATTAACCACCCTTACTGTCTAGAACCCTTTTCTTTCTTTAAGGTGAAATCTTTTTACTTCTAACCTCAAGGGATGTCCTCTTGTCAGTTGAAAACTTCTTGGCACAAAAAGCTCCTGTGACAATGCCTTATATTGACCCTGGAAGTATTTATATAAGGTAATCATATCCCCTTAGAAGCTATTTTTCTACAGAAAAAAAGTTTAATGTGATTACTCTGTCTTCATAGATTAGCCCCTATGTTCCCCTTTTTAGTTTTGTTTTCTTCTCTGTACCTTTCTAGCTTTAAAATGTCCTTTTTATGAAGTGGTGCTCAAAATTGTACTCCATATTCCAGATGAGGGCGTACTAGGGATTTGTATAGTGGCAGAATTATATTTGCTTCCCTGGCTTCTATACCCTTCTTAATACATGCTAATATTTTATTTGCCTTTGCAGCTGCTGCTTGGCTTTGATCACTGTTACCTAGGTGGTTGTCCACAAGCACTCCCAAATCCCTTTCAATATCTGATACCCCCGATTTGCTCCATTAAGATTATTAATTGCATGCTTATTTTTCCTTCACAAATCTATAACTTTACATTTATTTGTATTACATTTCATCTGCCATTTAGTTGCTCAATTCTCTAATTTATGCAAATCCCTTTTTGAGGAAAAGTACATACGTTTTTGATTGAATTACAACCTCATTAATAAATATGTTAAAATGGAGAAGACCTAATTCAGAACCGTGAAGAACCCCAATTACTACATTTGTTCTAGGGTAATAATGTATACTTTATTAACTTAATGTTATTACAGCAGGGGTGGGCAAGGAGGGCCACATACATGCCGGGATTTGAAGATATCCTTTCTGTGTACAGGTGAGTCAATCAGTATGACTGAAGGAGTGATTGACTTACCTGTGCACAACAGGGATATCATCAAATCCAGGCATGTATGTGGCCCTCCAGGACCAAACTTGCCCACCCCTGTATATATAAAAAAATTAAATTGAATTTTACTTACATTTTGTTTGTCATTTGTCTACTAAACAATGTGCTCATTCTCTGAGCCCATAGGTATAAGTTCTAATCATTTTTAATTACATGCTCAAATTGATTTTAGCAGTTGCTAGGACTGGGCATTTAATATTCCATTTCATTCATTCAGTCATTAAAATTTAGTATGAGCAGCTCCATATGCAATAGTTAGAGATGATTACACTTTCGAACAAAGATAAAAGCAGGGTCTGGTTGAAATGTCAGAAAGACTGATTGACAGACAAAAAATACAAATGTTAGTTTCAGTTTACTGTAAGACAATGTTACTTCAATAACCTTAGGTGTATAAAGTACTTGTGGCTGCATATGTTCAGAAATGTTGCTGTGTGGTAGTATTGTGCCAGAAGGATTGCTGCATAGATGATAATGTTTTGTTCAGCTTAATGTTAGTGACTGAGTGCCTTGAATGGATATTCATTTACCTATTTATGCATAATCAGTAAGTTTTGCTGCTAGTCCACACCACAATCAATGCCCCCCACCCCCCCAATATTATATGTTAAAATATTAACATATTAACTGGTTAGACTGGCATATTGGTTTGCATGTAACACAAATTTGTGTTTGTTAATAGGTTAAATAATGTGCATTTTATATTCAGATATGTGCAACCCCACAACCCAGTAACTACTCCTCCTTTCTCTTTCTGTACCCCAGTCATAAGATTGCAACACAACTTTATACAAAATCATAAGTGTATGTGTGTTAATGTATGTATACAGTATGTAGAATTTGCCAGATACAGAAAGAATTGTAACAGTAACAGTTTCTCACCTTCTGGATCCTCCCACTTTTTTCCTGTTCTCTTTCATGTAGGGTGCCATGTTTTAGAGCTGTGCCCGAAAGGCCACTCCTATATTGGTAGGGTTTTACATTACCAGTTTATCATGCTGCTCAGATACACAGCATGTCACTAGAAGCACGAGACACTAATATTGTGAAGCCCCTCTACTTTATGCAAGGCCTTATGTCACATTCATGAAACATTGCACCCTACATGAGAGAGGACAGGAAGAAATAAACCGTTTTCAGTAACTAAACTCTAAATGAATATTAATTCACAATTATATTGAGGAAGATAAAAATGAATTATGTTTCCTAGTTAGAGCATTTATTTAAAACAAAAAAAATCTCTAAAGAATCTCTTTAATGTCAACTTGAAGAGCAAGGCCCCTTATCGGACCTCTTTGAATCCTGGCTCTTTTGAGTAGAGTTTGGAACAAACCACTAGCAATAATTCTAGCAGATGTTCTGAATAACAAATGCAATAAAGATTGTTGGACTGTTTTGTATCTGGCACATGCAGCATCTGAGAAACTGCACATAGTATTGGCTCCCAGGGATGTCATGCAACGCCCCTCACAATGCACTTGGTGACAGTGTTCCATTGTACCCCACGCGTTTCCTTTTCTGGCGATCTATCCATAATGTAGTAGGAAATTGCACCAGACAGCAACATGTAATTGATAGTTGTAAAGCTATTTGATGTCAGGCACATGATAAATATAAATATGTTGATTTCACAAGGATGCAATGGAGCATGAAGGATATCTATGGGTCACTGCCAGTTCTCATTTCCCTGGAGACCTCTAATGTCCTGTAGCATTAGAGAAGAATTTAAGTGATAATACATGGGGATTTTGCTGCAAAGAGCTCAGCCATTTCATTGGGTACGTCTTTTATAAAAAGTCATGGCCCACTCAGCATTATTAGGATACAAGCAATAAATAATTACCGTATATCAGTCATAGCAGAATATATATATATATATATATATATATATATCTTAATATGTACATAATATTGCAGTTTTAAAAAGACATCTCTAAAATTCTCTACTGTGCATTTAAAAAAGCAAGTTTTGTGTAAAATATTTTTTTTCCATGAAAAAAATTTGATCTGCCCCAGAGGGCTGGAGTTGGACAGCTCTATAAATTGCAATGTTCATACGTACAGATTCACTAAAGTTTGCTGTCCCTTCATAGCCTTCTCAGCATACATAAACTAAGCATTCCCTAAGTATGCTCCTTCTTTAACCTCACTGCTATTAAAAGGTGCCGTGAGGATGATGCCCACTCCCATAATTATCATTAATATTATACTAGTACTGTATATTCACCATTTCTTATAATACAAATAAGGACAAATGGATATTATGTGGTTACATTCAGTATTCACCCTGCCATTTAGACCATAATAGCAGCTCAGAAATAAATATTTTTTTACCTTGTGGCTTATATTATAATAGAAACTAGCGACTTGCCTGTCAAAAAATGATGGTCAATAAAATTTGAAGCCATGAGAATTGTGTTATTAATGTTGTAGGCATCTCGTGAGCATTTTACAGCTTTTCTAATAGTGTATGTTGTAGGTTGTAGTGTGATGTGTAAAGTGCCACGCATTTTGCATTGTTTTGCACGGCCCGGGGTCGTGTAGCCTCGTTTTAATTTTTTCGGCTGGCTTTTTTTCCTCGAAAATAGTCTAAATAGAGTTAAATTCGCGTTCCACCTCACTCACAGACAGCCTGGCTGTTGCCCCATGCTGTCTGTGATGTTTTTGGAATTTTTTGGGGTGTATTTAGTGTGTTTTTGGTTCGGCTGCTAATCTTGTAATTTTTTGCTTCTCGTATTTTTTTTTTTTCTAAGTCCCGCTAAGTACTCCTTCGGCGCTCATTACCTAAGTGCTCCGAGTTTCTCGGTTCGCCTCGCGGAGCGCCTGCGGCTCTCATCGCTAAGTCGTACGCACCACGCAAAAAAGTAACATCTCGTAGTTAGACAATTATAATATGTGATGATTATACAAAGTATGAATACTATAATTCGATATTACACATTAACTTTGATTTATATTATAAGGCAAATATGCAGTTCTGTTGCAATCTCTGGAATATATTATATGTTGCCAATTGCCATCACACAGCCAGCATTTAAATAGTGGCATAGAAAGTGAGTGAATTTAGAGAACACTATGCAGACCTTGAAGGTTCCCTGGTGGTGCAGTGGTTAGGATTCTGTGCTTTTACCACTGCAACCTATTTCGATTCCAGTCAGGGATCCAAGAGGTTACACAACCCTGGAGCCAAGCAGGGTTGGGCACGGTCAGTACTTGGATGGGAGACCACCTAGGAATACCAGGAGCTTTATGTTATGGCCCACTGGAGAAGGAACTGCAACCAACTCCAGTATCTCTGCCATGAAAACCAAGTAGATCAGCCTGACCATGGACATAAAGATGTCCTGGTGTGTTACGCTCCATGAGGTCACGGAGCGTCTGATATGACTAAACAACACAAAAAAGCAACCATTAAAGAGGGCTTATATGATCCCCCACAGCCCTTGATTCCCCAAGCCCACTCAACTAATCACCTAGTATTATAGCTAGGGAAGGAATTCAGCAGCACTAGAAAAGAACTAGTAATAAAAAGAGAATTTTAAAGCTGTTTTTTCTACTTTTTTTTTTTTTTTAAATATCAACATAAGCCATATGAAAAGGTCCTATAAAAGTTTGAATTTATTTCTCACCCCAAAGAAACATCTGCTAAGGGAAAAAATGGCTTGTTACCATATGTTTTAAAAAATAAATTTGTTAGGCACCAAAACCCTGCAACAGCTGAAACTATAAATTGAAATGCCAACTGGAAAGATCATAATTGCACAAAGAAAGAATATGTTTGCTATTTAGTTAGGCACTTAGGGAAATAAATATCAGCCAGTTTAGTAATGAAATAACAATCTCAGTATAGCTTCAGATGTTCAATTCAAGCTGTGGTCAATCTCTGGTCAGTTATGCACATGCTTAGAGCAGGCATATCACTGAAGTAGTGTCTCGTGATTTACTCATTATTTCTGCCCTAATATCCTCGCCCATTCTGACCTAATCTCCGGCCCTATGACAAGGGAAGGTGAGGGGTGTTCATTGTTGTGTGGTTGTCTGCTTGAAGTATCACAGGATGGGGACTATACATTGGTGTGGCACTTCTTGGTCTCTCTCGGTGGATCTGTGGCAATGAGGATTGTTCTGGCTCAGAATCCTCCTCCACCAGGAGACCTTTGTCTCCCTGCATAGCCTGCATGGCAGCATTCCTCTTGCCACATAGGCCTGACCTGGGCCCTACTGGGAGGCAAGGTGATTACATGGGGAGCGTAGCAAGAAGTAAGGGGGGAAAAGATTGCAAGGGAAGGAAGCAAAGAGAAAATAAAATAAAGAAAAGATGGAGAAGAAGACAGACAGGAGAAAAGATGACACCTGGCAGGCAAGTCTGCTAATCAGCCAGTCATCCTTTCTTCTATATAGAATAGGACTTTTAGACCTCTATTGCATGGGTCCTGTCAGAAATCCCGTAAAGGCTGACTTGTAGCTATGGAAGTTTGTATTAGCAAATTTGTAGAACTATACCAAAAAAGGAATCCCATAAAACTTAAAAACATAAAGCTCTATCATGTGCTTGCAGCCTTCCTATCGCATACCGTAGGAGACTCTGAATCTCAATAGTCTCCATAGCAATGCTAACAAACGTGAGCACACTATACTAGCCCTAACATCCCCCCATAGTCTATCAATGTAGGAATGCAGGGGATTTAGGACAGCTCTGCGTACGACCCGCTACCCCCTATTACCAATCCAAGCTTATTTGAGGCATTTTTTTGCCTTTATGCAAGGTTTAATGTACTTGGAAGCTTTTTGAGAACTCCGGAAGAATTTTGAGTACTCTGAGACACTTAGCAATAAACTTCAGAGAGCTTGGATATCATTCCAGTTGGCATGTCATATAATTTTGGAAATGGAACAGCCACTTGGAACTTAAGAAATTTTGAGCACTGGGATGGCATTTCTCTGGGTTTATATGTAAAGGACCACTGTAGTGTATTTAAAAGTAATGTAAAACATTTTTCTTAGCTTTTAAGCTATCAGTTTTCTCCTCAATCAGAACTGAGTACCGCCTCCTACCTGTGTCTATCAGGGATGTGGCCATGCTGCCTGTGTGCTGGACTATCATGGAACTTGGAGCATACTGGGCTGATGTCACTTGCCCTGCAGCATGACATCATTAGCTCCACCCCCAGTGCCTGCACAGATGTAACAGCTCTATTGTAAACTGTAGCTGCTCCACAGGCCCCGCCCAGTGACATTACACAAGCCTTCATGGCCCTGCCACCTTTACTGAGCATGCTCAGTCTAAAACAGAACCTACACTGGTTGGACTTTATTTTGACGTTGTAGGTGGTTATAGTGTACTGCTCGGAACTGGTGTGAGAAGTTGTACAAATCCTTTGACATCAAGTCAGATACCGTATTGGTCAGAATATAAGCCGCACCCGAATATAAGCCGCCCCTGTAAAGTTCAAGGGTAAAAAATAGAAAAAAGATAGTACTCAAATATAAGCCACACCCGTAAAATTGGAGAGAAAAAGACTCTCAAAGTGATCAGCCATTGCAAGAAACAGGCTTTCTAATTACCACTGTAGCTTTTTTCGCAGGATACAGGCTTTACAGGATGTTAGAATCACTAAAACCGTAAAAATCGCTATTCAAGACCGCAGTCTGAAGCACGAAAATCGGCACTCTTAACTTGCAATTGCGCAAATCGGCAGTAATTTTGCGTTCGCGAATATAATATACTCTATATATACGGACCAATATACGCTTATATACGGACCAATACAGTAATAAAATTTGTGGCTCCCTCTCCATTGTTTATCTCACCCTATTATTTAAAAGTGTTAATGTCAGTGTCCCAATGTGTCACTCTATATAATAAATAAATATATATATATATATATATATATATATATATAAATATATATATATATTTCTTATAACATAAACAAATGAAAACATGTTCATTGAAGAAATGTACTGGAATATTTACTATTATATGCTGTAGATTGACAATATGTCTCTTGTTGTTTTTGTGCTTTTTACAGGACTCATCATGAAGATATACGTGGTTTTCCTTCTTGCTGGAGCTCTCTCCCTCATCAGCGCTCAAGATGCTGCAGAGGAGGTGAAAAATTCACATGTTTTCTACCAATAAATATTTTGTGTTTCTGCTTTGTAAACAAACACTGATATCTGTTAGGAAACCTGTGAAAATGCAGCTGAACAGCTTAAGTACAATTTTATAACTCACAATGGTCAATGCAACATATGTAGTTTGCATGTAACAAATCTTTAAAGAATTACATTTTTTTTGTAGTATGTTGTCTTGAAGAACTAGACTTGATTATGGGCAAGATGTTGGTGGAATAATGGTACTAATTTGAATCCACTTATTGAAACATTGAAGGACAGTCTACAAACTTCCAATAAATATGAAATTTGGAGAAATGTTTGGATTATTGTTTACTGTACCTATACTGATCAATAAATATATTTTTATTATTATTACAAAATTAAAAACTACATTAACATTGACTACTCTTTTTTGGAGAGATTTGTATTTTTTAATGTATGTTAAATTACATTAATAATTTATAATATTCGTATAATACTTATATTTAGTGTATAATATTTTAATAATCCCATTTCCTCACATCTTGTCCCCTCTATTTCTACCACCCTTACTCCGGTCCTCACTCATCTTTTTAACCCCTTTCTCTCGACTGGCACATTTCCATCCTTCAAACAGGCCCTCATCACACCCATCCTAAAGAAGCCCTCTCTTTATCCTTCATCCTTTTCTAACTATTGCCCCATATTTCTACTTCTTATAGCCTCTAAAATACTGGAATGGCTTGTCTACATCCACTTTACTCACTTCTTCACTAACTAGACCTGCTACAATCTGGCTTCTGTTCCCAACACTCATCTGAGACTGCTCTCACAAAGGTAACAAATGACCTGGTGACTGCTTAATCCAGGGGGACACTTATTCTTACTAACTAGCGACTTGACGGTCAAAAATAAATAAAATTTGAAGCCTAGCAATGCTGTTTGCCACACAATGCAAGGTTCTCCCCCCTCTAACTTGCGGAAGTCGCTATAAGCACCTTCGGTGCTCATTGCAAGCCTCTCCCCCCTCTACTTTACAGGCCTTGTGACTTTCGGGCCTCACGATGAGCGCCTTTGGCGCTCACTGCAAGCCTCTCCCCACTCTGTCTCTACCCCCCCTCTCTCCCCCCTGTGTCTCTTCCCCCCTCTCACACCCCTGTGTCTCTTCCCCCCTCCCCAGTCCCTCCCCCGTGTCTCTTTCCACCCTCTCCCTCCTCTGTGCTCCTGTTTGCATTTACGGGTGTGAAACCATTTGCAGGCTTGGGAAATTGTTCATTTTCCCCAAGCCCAAACATGTTTCCGGTTTACTGGTTTGAAAAAAATGGCGTCCATTAAATTCGTCAATTTATTGAAGCCTGTAACTTGTCATCCATTATGAGCCAAAACCCCCCCCCCCCCCCCAAGCCAGTCACCTACGGGCCTTGCGATGAGCGCCTTCAGTGCTCATCGCGATCCCCGCAATGAACGCCAAAGGCCGAAGGTGCAGCCCCGTCAAGCCAGTCACGTACGGGCCTCGCAATGAGCGCCTTTGGAGTGGGGCCCCAGTGCATTGCTCCAGGTGCACCGGAGGTAGATCTGCCCTAGCTTCCTGTCCTGGGAGTAGAATTTAATTATCCCCTTAATAATGTTTTGGGCTCCTACGCCCATGCCAAAGACACTACTAAGGCACCAAACTTTGGCATTCTCTACCTTGCTTGGTAAGACTCCCAAAGTCTCCAAATATTCAAATGTTCTCTGAAAACCCACCTGTTCAGAGAAGCTCATCACATTCCTGCTTAACTATATCATCCACAACTTTATACTAGATTACACTTTCTGGTTTGCATACCTCTTTGTCATCATTAATCCATCCGCCTGTCCCCTTATCTCATATTTGTCCACTATCATCTCTTAAATTGTAAGCTCTTCTGGGAGCAGGGCCCTCATCACCCCATATAACACTGCGTATGTCCAAATGTGTTATCTTATCTGCCTTCTAATTTATATAAATTACTATCAATCTTTTATTGCACTCCTAGAGCTACGGAATCTGCTGGTGCTCTAAAAATAAAACATAATAATAATTATTCTTATTATATATTATCATCTTATTGTATCCGATTATAAACAATTGTATATATTTATGTTTTTATTGAATACAAACACTTCTATATATTTATGTTATTTTTTTTAAATGTAGGAAGCACTAAATAAAATTACTTCAAAATAAAAAACAAAACAAAACTGGTTATTATCCAAGGTCCTATCTCCTCATAACAATATAGATAAACAGGCACAGCAATGACTTGTACACAATATACTTGCCTATTACAGTTAAGATTTTTTTTACATTTCTAGAACGTTTGCCCAGTATTTAACCACATTTTTCAAAATAGCCATATAAGAATAAGAGCTTGTGATTGACATTAGAGGGTAGACAATGTAGGGGTAAGGTATTGAGATACAGCTGCTTAATAAGAGTTTCTAGCTATGCTTATTTATTTTACTCATGTGTTTTTAAATAAGACAGGGGGATTTGTTGTATAAAGAAATAAGAAGAAATTCAAACTTAAATTGAATTTGTAGCTGTAAGCTAAAACAAAAAATCCCCAAAAATACGAAAAGACCCATAAGCGGACTTGTTGGTTATTACTGGAAAATTGCTTATTGTTAAAGTGACAGAAAACAAATTCCAGTTGTAGCACCACAAAAAAAGTACAATTCTAAATAAGCAAGTATAAAATTTGTTTTTATCAAAAAGTCCAATACAAGGAATTTTACTTTGAATACAGTTAAAGAAAAGGCATTTTTCAATCTAAGAGATTCTCAATGGTCGACCAGCCTCCTATGAGCAGTTTGCCATTTAAGAAGAGCTCTATAGGGGCTTCATGTATAGCTATTGTTGTTAAAATGTTTGATGTGAGCAGTGCTGTATATTTACTGTCAGAGCATTTCAGTAATAATTGCTATTTTTATGTGCCAGGTGAAATATATGTGAGGAGGGACGGCTATAGCTTTTTTAAACTTGTAGGTTAACAGTACTTCAACAGTTGGAACTTTTTGATGAGTCCTCAAGGTACCATGAATCTTGCTGTTTAGCTGTATACACACATTTGGGAATACCAGAGTAGCCATAGGTTCATTTAGCTGTAGAGGCCAAAGGTTACAGACACATACTTAAGTGGATTTTAAACCAGTCTGCATTATTGCTGAAAAGTGCGGAACAGCACATTTTAGGAATTGTTTTACATTTTCATTTGTACTTACATGCTTGTCTAGACAATTATTTGCGACTGTATTTTATATTAAAGGAAAAGCATGTTGAAAATATATTTTTCGGTTTAACGTATGATAATAAGCAATTGGGGACTGGGTGTAATAGGCCATAACAAATCGAGTGCCCCTTTGAATCAAAAATGATAATTATTTCTATTCACAAAATACACTTCTAGTTTACTTACAGTTTGATTGCTCTTTAATATTAATCATATGTTTATAGGGTACCACAGCAGGAGAAGTGGAAGAAGAAGATCCCTTCTACAAGACCCCAATCAACAGGCTTGCTTCTTCAGCATCCAACTTTGGCTATGATCTTTACCGTGTTGAAGCAAGCAAGAATCCCACCAGCAACATCTTCATGTCACCTCTTACGATTGCCACTGCTCTGTCAAGCCTTTCTTTGGGTGAGTTCATGAACCACCCAAAGTTTTTTTTCTGAATGTAATGTAAGGCACCAAATGCCTATGCAATACACTAATGTCAATCACATGAAGTGCTGTTAAAATTATTTGAATATAGGTGGGTGAATGGACAAAGGATGAGCTAGTGGAGAGAGAGAAAGAGGGAAAAGGGACAGACAAACTGAGGAATAGAAATAAGCTTTGCGGGTTACGGTGGTAGGCCACTCCTGTAAAAGTATTGCAAAGTATAGGCCATATTCTATTAGCTGCTCGCAAATGCCTCAAACTCACAAATTTGGCTGTGGGTGTTTTTTAAATAAATGTGTAGATGTATTCTATTCACTTAAGCTCACAAATTCCAATCTTATAGCTGAACTCGTAAACCGTGCCTTTTAAAGTGTAATTTTAGGGGGCGTGGTCATATGATGTGACAATATTTAAGCAAGCCCGTAATTTACTTCTTTGACACAGCCAACAGTAAATGAGACCATCATCATGATGTCAGTAAAACATGGAAGTTAGACGTAATCTGCAGTCGGTGGCTACAAATTAATTAGAGCCAATAAGTAATATTTGCTGATCAGGCTCGCAATCATGCACTCTATAAAATGCATTTGATCATCTGTTTTAGTCCATATGGATTTCATGATATGTATTAACCCCTTGAGTCCAAGGAACGATATTACTCAGAAATAACTTACAAAATATATTTTTAAATGCATATTTGTGGATTCGAGACTGTTGTGCAATTAATGCTAACATGTTTCCATGCCTTCCCATGCTTTTAAAAAACAGTATTAAGTGTTTAATTGCTGTTACAGCTCTAATAATTGATTAAAAAATGCCTTATGAGTCCTATTTAGTACTTGACAGAAACATGATACTTTTTTCAGATGAGGGTCACACTTTATGTGCGAGCTAGATATACAAGTCTAACAGAATATTGATTTTGAGGAACTTTAATGATTTAGAGCTCGTAATATTCGAGCTAGGCTAAAACCAATGGAGATCTAAGCCTAGTTTATGCGTCTTTGGCTGGGCCGTAGTGATTGTAATCGGATTGTGAGTAGCTAAAAGGAAACTGTGGCAATATTAAGAACAGTTTTAAGTGTGTAAATTTACAAATTGGGCAACAAAATAGGACCCTATGTTTGTGTGTGTGTGTGTGTGTGTGTGTGTGTGTGTGTGGGCACATATGTTTCATTTGAAGATTACATTGTGCTCCTGGGTCTAAAGGTGGATAGTTTAAGGATAATGATTATGTGTGATATGACAGATTAAGTGAACAAGAAGAATGTCTGTCTGTTATCAATTTCCTGGAACAATTTATGCAAAAGTGCATTAAGGGTGAAGTTACAAATTTGGGTTATGGGCCGATTTAAACAGTTTAAAGTTAGTCTACGTGGGTGCAAATTCTGGATAATTAACCAGATCTCATATAATTGTTTCGTGAAGATTCAGTCACATAAATTCTACAGTACATAGAATGTTTTAATAAACTTCTGTTGCCATGACAATGTATTTAGTTAGAAATCCAATTATTGTAGTGGTTTGCATTTTCTGATGAATGCTAGATTGGTCATGTTTGAAACATTGCATTTATAGAGTATATGGAATACTGATGACTCAATCAATACTAAGAGCCTACACCCAGAGACTTAGTGCAAGCTACTAAGCTTTTTCCTTCTCGTATATTGCTATTTGACTTATATGCAAATAAGACTTACTGTGTCATTTATGGTTACATGATAATCCAGTTATGGAGCCCTTGGTCACTGTGTCAATGGAGATCAGATACACCTTTAAGGTAAAGGTTGATTGGGGTATAGCAGGGGAAATGGCCTTGGATTTATAACTGATCTCTGCTTTTGAGCAGTCAGTTTGATATGCTGTAGCATAATTGTACAAGGGCACAACTGAGGTGAAACTCAGTAGATTACACACTGAATAGGTACCATCCCAAAGTGCACACTACTAAGCATTGTTGGTTTGCTGTTGAGTTCTGTTACATGCTCGGACTTCCACATAAACCAAGCTGGTGGCATTACAACTACTAGTAGCAAGGAACCAGTACAAATAAATTATATTTTACTAAAACAATGGGAAATGGGAAACAGCATTCTATGAAGGAGCTAAACTTTTAGCTGGGTTATACAGACAGGAATAAATTGAACAGGGACTAAATTTGAAGTTAATAAATAAGTAAACTAAAAACAGCAGTCTTCACAAATGTGCACACACTCTAATTCTGATATTAACTGGATATTTTTGTTGTACAGGAGGTGGTCAAAGAACGGAGTCTTTAATCCACCGTACCCTCTACTACGACCTTCTCACTGATCCTGAACTTCACACCACATACAAGGAGCTGCTCGCAAGCCTTGCTGCACCAGAAAAAGGATTGAAATCAGCATCTCGGATCATACTCGAGAGAAGTAATATTTTGCACATCTAATGACACTCATATTTACTGTACTTCATATTTATGTATAGGACAACCCCTCCTAGAGTTTTCTATTAATTGAATATATCCGTGCAAGATAAATAATCAAATCAATTAACATTGTGATATTGACCAATCCAAGTGGTCAATAATATTTTTACTACAAGCAAATGAGAGAAAACAGTTGCTGGCCATTTTCCACAGTATATGAATATTCTAAAGAAATCTAATATATGAAATGTGCTGCTTATTTGTAAAAAATAAAATAAAATAGAAGATTTTTCTTGGCATAGTTCATATAAATATGCAAACATTTCAGAATACTGCAGCCATAGTCCATGTCATCAAATTAAGAGTTTTCTTGTATAAAGTGACCAGTCTTTTTATTCAAATTATTCTGTAAATATAAGATGCTGTGTCTAAGACTGGGTTTAAGAAACTATAGTGCAGTAGATTCCAGTTAGTTGTCCAGGAACCCCAACTGTTCAGGTCCAGCTGAGATTTGAGAATGCCTGAGACCTGGATTGACCTATCTTGGCTTGTTGGGTTCCTTTGGTATAGAGCAGTATTTCAAAGATGTTGAGTGGGAATCTTGGTTTCAATTTTGTGTGACCATTAAAACATCATCACGGAAGGACTTATTGGTTACCTTGAGTAACTTAAAAGATTTTGTGTTAGATATTAAGATCCTTTGGTGAATTGTGAACCAAGGTCAGCAATTTTGTAAACCTTAAGATGCAATGAGAAGCTCTGCAATTTTTTTTTTATCTCATCCCTAAAGGAAATAATATAGCAGTGTTTGGGAAATAATGATTAAGAGCATCCCAGTATAGTTGGAGTACATGGTTATCTCATAGCTTCAGGGAATATCAGTCTTATGAAATGAACTGAGTGCTAACAATTTTGTAGGAGAAAATATAATGGGGTAGATTATAATATATGTACTCAATAAAACAAATCACAGACATTATAATATTCTAGTTGATTCAACATATGCCATGAATAGTGCTTCCCTACACTGCTCCAGAATGCCATAGATTGGGTCGGCACAGCAGCTTTATTTCCTTGGTAAGGTATTCTGATCGCAGACACCCTGACATACAATAAATCAGAATATCTCTCTAGGGAAGTTCCTAATGATCTCTGTATGTTCTTAAGAACTCAGGCTGCGGATGGATTTTATTACTCAAGTGGAGAAGTTCTATGGTAACAAGCCCAGGATTCTCACAGGAAGTACTCGCCTTGACCTGCAGGAAGCCAACGCCTTTGTACAGAAGCAAACTAATGGCAAAGTGCTGAGGTTTTTTAAAGAAATTCCCAAAGATGTAAGCATCCTCCTGCTCGGAGCTGCATATTTCAAAGGTAAAAACATGAATTTGTATAAGTTTTCTTGTCTCTAATAAAGGTAAAATCACAGCAAACAAACCTCATGTTATAAAAAGAAATACCTAATTTTTAAAAGAATTACTTTTGCTAAAGTCAAAATTATAACATTTACTACAAATTACCAAAACTGAAATAAATTGCAAAAACAAAATAATCTGAATACATTTATCAAAATGGGCTAAAAAACATGTAACATGTATACATCTCATTTGATAAATATAGTTACTGGGACTATTATCCAGTGCCCTTAGTTCTCAGCAATATTTTATTTTTAGATGTACATTTCTAAACTCTAAAATTAGATATAGATAAGAAATTAGTTTGGTTGAAGGCTATTTTTATGTTAAGGTCTAAATTGTAATTAATCTTCAGGGTAATTATCCAGCATTGCATGTTGCTTAATGAAACTAGCATTCTGAATTTTGCTATTAAATATACAACAATATCATAACCTTGAAGTAATACTCAAAAAATAATCATTGTGATATAAGTGAACACATTTATAACTATTGCCCATGGGATTTCCTAATGTAGAGTAAATGTCTTTGCTGTCTACAAGGTGTTTTCTTATCAGACAAGATTGACTATAACACAATACTGAATTTATAACAGGTCAGTGGGTGAACAAATTCAGCCCTCAGGAAACTGCTTTCCGCCAGTTCCACATAGATGAGCAGACATCTGTATCGGTTCCAATGATGTCAGCCAAGAATGTCCCTGCGAGATACGGCCTGGACTCGGATTTTAACTGCAGGGTGAGAAAAGTCCCACCTCAATCTTACAGCAAATACATCTGGGAACATCTTGTAGTGTTGCAGCACAACCCCTGCCTCTGCTTGTCTTAAATCATATGGATTGCTTCTATTAGGGTTTACATTAGACACTCCCCTCCTTTACTTCAAGGTTCTTCAGCCTGTCTGTAGAAGCACAAAAGTTGAGCAGCCCTATAAATACTGTACTATACAGCTTGTCTTCTTCACTTGTCTTTTGCACTCATGTACAGTTGCTATATATTTTCACGTTTACCATGCAGCAAGCATCCTCTATATGTCTAAAAAAGGAGAGTGCATAGCGCCAAACATAGTGAAGTATGTCACCACAATTTAATAAGACTACTTACAAGATATATTCTTGATTTGCATCACTAAAATTCCAAAACACAGACAGGAAATATTCCCCCCAAAATCAATGAAAATACATTGGAATATAAAAATAATATAACCAAAACCTGCGATGTTTAATCCATCACAAAGAGGGATCAATATATATATATATATATATATATATATATATATATATATATATATATATATATATATATATATATATATACACACACCACTCCCACCTTCCAGACCCGTTGTCTTGTGGTTCTACTGGATCCAGCCCTCTCTTTCATTCCTCACAAACAATCTATCGCTAAATCTTGTCATTTTTATCCCAAAAAAATATCCTAAATTCATTACTATAATACACCAGACACAACTAAAATTCTAACTCTCTCATCATATCTTGCCTTAATTACTGCAACCCTCTGCTTGCGGTCTCCACTCCATGGTGAACACGTCCGCTATACTCATCTACCATACTTATTGCTCAGTGTCTGCTGCACCTCACTATCATTCGCTCCAATGTCTTCCCATAGCCTCCAGATTAGAATTTAACTCATGACCCTAACGTTTAAAGCCCTAATGCACCCTCTTATATCTCTGCTCTTATCTCTAAATACTCTCCCATTTGCTCTGCTAATGACCTTCTTCTTTCCCCCTCCTCGCACTCCTACCTTTAAGAGTTTTCTTGTGTGGTCCCTCCTGCCTCAAAACCTCACTATAAACACATTTGTTTAAAGAACCTAATTACTTCCTTAATATGCTCTATGCATCTGTCAGCCTGTATCTTTGTACTGCAAGTTTGTGAGTTTTCAATCGTGTAAGGTGCTTTGGGGAAAGTGCTATGTACATTTGATTTTAAGGTCAATAGCAGGGCCTTCAATTCTTTTGCAACATGTTAAACTTGTTAAACATGTACACAACCCCTGTATAGGGCTACAGAATATGCTGATGCATTACAATTAAGGGATAATAATAATAATAATAATAATAAATATATATATATATATATATATAAAATGAGTATGGACTATGTCTTTTATCAGTAACTGCCATTATAAGGGCAATATGATATGATATAATATGTACCATTGCCTTGCAAAGTACTGGCTTTTAACCCTCTCCTCACCAGAGCATTTCATATAAAAACTTCATCAGCTTGTCACTTTTTGAGCACCGTGTTTTTAAAGATCTTTAAATACAGACTATACATGGTACTAGCCATTTTTCTAAAATTAAATAATTATGGAGAACACATCGTTTTAGCAGGGGCTAAGTCTGTGATGGAAAAGTTCCCCATAGAAAAGATACGGCAGCTTTCAGATAATTTCTAGCCCCCCCCCCCAGTAATTAAAACGCAATCAGTGCTATACAGGGAAAACTATATGTATTTCTAATTGGGCAAATATACATATTTAATTTAATATATTTCTTTAAATGGATGGGGAGGCTTTTATGGTTTCTTTCATTGCTAGTCATTGCACCATGAATTGGTATTAACTCATTGCAATAAATCTAAGTATACTAATCCAAATAATGTTCTGTGTAAGGATAGAAAAACGTGCTAACTTAAAACAACAAACCGTACAACTTATACAAGGACTGACAACCTTGGATGAGATCATTTGAGTTTTCAATCTTGGAAGGTGCTTTGGGAAAAGCATCACGTACCCTAGATTTTCAGCTCAAAGACAGGGTCCTTCATTTTGCCATGTGTTGCTATTGTGTCTTTTGCTCAACCCTTGTACAGCGCTATGGAATATGTTGCTGCGTTACTAATAAAGGACAATAATAATGCATATGTCTGTGGTCCGATTAATACCTAAGCACTACTAACCCATTCCTTCATACAAAGCATTGAAAATAAGAAATGGGTCTTACAGTTGATGTGTATTCTCCTTATAGATTCTACAGCTGCCACTTACAGGAGGAGTCAGTATCATGTTTTTCATGCCACTCACAGTCACCCAGAATTTGACCTTGATTGAAGAGGGTCTGACATCAGAGTTTGTACATGATATTGATCGGGCATTACAGCCAGTCACCACGGCACTAACCATCCCTAAACTGAAGATAAACTTTGAGACCGAGCTTGGAAGTACACTAAAGGAGCTAAGTATGTGTTGGGGACTGAATATGGCCATAATATTGTGATATTATAAAGATATTATTAACTAAAATGTGTGCTTTCCAACATTATTTTAGGTATATTAAAAGGGGTAGAACGGCTTTAATTTATAGATTTCAGTAGCAATTTCAATAATCCTATTAGCGAGCTATGTAGATTTTGATTAATTAGTTTTAAGTAATGAAAGGTGTATGCAAGACTTTTAAAATACAGATTTAAGTAATAAAGTTACTATTCTAAACTTAGTGAAATGGAGTTTCACACATTTTGTCTATATAAAAGTTTTAAAATATATTTGTATAGAACTTTTAGGAAGTTCTATTATTTAATATAAGAGCTGTGGTATTGTGGTGCCAATCAAAAAAACTGGGGCAAGGTGCACCTTGAAATATGCCCAAAAAGGTCTCAGAAGCTACCCATGCACGTGCTATAAAGGAAGGCGACGTTTCTAAACAGAACATTAAACTCCTTATTAAAAAGTCTCCCATCCATCATCACAAGCACCCCCTTCATGATGCAACATGAAGTGGAAAGAGATGTCTCCGCTAGAGGCTCTCACAGTAGGATTCCAAGTAACTTTCTTACTCAAATCATTATTTTTTCAATACTACTTCCAAAAAATTCTACAGTGATCCTTTAAAGGAAATATAAGTCTGAACATGTGATTACGACATTGCATATAATTCAGCAGGAAAAATGTCATATAGCAAGAAAAAATAATTTGATGCCTCTGCTAGACTCTGGGGTAATACATGATACATTTGTGGAAGCTCTAGGAGTAAGAAGGTTTATACATTTGTGGAGAGCTATGGTTGCACGGACTGATGTAAGGAGCCTGTGATGGCCAAGGGGTGTGGTGTGAATGTCAATATTATCCAATTATATAGCAAAGCCTCGCACTCCTCCATGCTTCTTCATATGCCACCCACCCCTTCGACAGCTTAAAAAACAAACAAAAAAAACACACCTCCATCATTAATTTCGCAAGGTGTGATGTAGTGAATTATTGTATTCATGAACTGAGTCAATTTAGAATTTCTATTTCTTTTTAAGTAAAAATGTTTATTGTAAAGTTAATATACATATTTGTTTTTATTACAGAACTTCAGCCTCTATTCTCAACTCCTGATTTCAGCAAAATATCCTCAAAGTCAATCAAGTTGACACATGTCATGCACAAAGCTGCCCTGGAGCTAAGTGAGGAAGGAGCAGGGTCTCCACCAGCAATAGATCCCAGCACCCGCCAACACTACCCCTTGGAATATCACCTGGACCATCCCTTCCTCTTTGTTCTTCGTGCGGATGACAATGGTGCTCTTTTCTTCATTGGAAAAGTTATGAACCCCAAGGTGCTAACCTCCTAATCATGCTACTGAGCTGTCCCTTTTAAATTTTTGACTGCCAAGAAGTGCAATAAATTACCTTGCAATTAATTACAGGCTCCTTTGGCAGCAAAGGGTTTAAATGGGCAGATCTTTTTACCACTCTTCTGAGACTAAAGAAAAATAAAACAAAGTTCCCACCTCCAAGCCTTAACTATGTAATCAGGTCCACACACCTGCCTCAGATACCATCTGCATCTCCATGTCCTACTGAACCAATTTGTATCTACACATTAGCCAATGAAATAACGGAGCAAATGTTATGTACACACTAGGTTCAAAATGAAAAAAAATAAAAATAAACCCCCCCCCCCCCCCCATAAAGAAATGGAAAAAAATCCCTTTAATTTTGCATCTATCATTGACACTCTCTCAAAAGTGAGTGTCAGTGACTCTCTAAAATACAATGATGTGGCTGCTGCAGCTTATACCAATTCACATCAATCAGTGGTCTTACAGATTGCAAACTGCACTGGTACTTGTATACCATGTATCTGTGTGTCAAGTACCACTTTGCCATGGATTTATCTTACAAAAAGAATAACATATGATGCTTTTGGTCTGTGGATCAGATTTGTCTTAAGCTCAGAAGCTTGTTGTTAAGTTAGTCCTTTAGAATAACATTATCCAGATAGAGGCAATCTCGCAAAAATCAAACAATTGAATATTATTATTTACCATAGCCACTAGCTCATATGTCATTATTTCATTACCTGCAATGATTGTAATCTACTTTTCTATAAACATGCTTGTTTTGAAAATGACATTTCAGAAGAATTTGCCTGCCATTTAAGTTTTGTAACATCTTGGATTACCATCATTATTTCTGGAACCCTCAGATAAAAGGAGTAGTCTGGATTTTTTTTTTTTGTGAGGCAGCAGTATATTTTCTCTTAGAGCATCATAAATGGTGCTTGAAATGAGCAGACAGGACTTTCAAAAGGAAGGATATTTTTTAACATAACATGAAACTAAAAGAGTACAATCCTTGCGTGGAGTGAAATAACAATTAAAAAAAAAAAAAAAAAAAAAAAAATCACTGGCAAAGGTAAGGTGTAATATGCAAAGTTTTAAGATGTGATCTTTCCTTTAAATTCAAGCCTGAATGGTTTCACCTTTGCCTGGTCCTCTAAGCCAAGACGCACATTTGCATAACAGAAGAAAAAAAAAAAAAAAAAGATCAAAACCACGTCCTTGTGTCTGTCTTCTCTTTTGACCTGTACCCATTGCTCATTTTTATTTCTCTACTGTTTGAAGGGATGAGGCCCTCAGCTGTGCTCTTTTCCTGTGCTTTGTGCCTGAACAAGCCAATGCAATAAAAGCCTGTTTTACTTATTGCTCAGGAATGATTTCTCCCCTGATTCTCACTCTGGCAGAAAAAGAACCCAGTTGCACATCTGTGATATTTATTAAAATAATGGATCCGTAAGGAATAGCATCTCATATATAAGGTGTAATCAGCTGTTTGTTCTAATTAGTAAGAAGCACTCCCTCATCAGATGCTACACAACACATTAACTCTTTCACTATAGTATAATTGGCAAGGCGTCATACTATAAAAACAATGCTATACTTCTGCTAGAAATATAATATTCTGAAAAAATGGAGGAGACCTCAAAAATTTCCGTCAGAGCATGTTCTTTAAAAAAAAAAAAAAAAAAAAAAAGATTTGAAAACATTTTTATAATAAAAACAAAATGCGCCTTATTTATTTAAAAGAACTACTGTATACAATGTACACTATGCTATTTGGAGACTAGGTTTTGGCATTCCTTCCAGGTTTATTATTATAATTTTCTTTTATTTGTAACGCGCCAACATATTCTGTAGTGCTAAGTACCGTATTGGTCCGAATAGAAGCTGCACCTTTTTTCCGATTTTTGAGCTTGCGAGTTACTGGTGCGGCTTATTTTCGCAAACGCAAAATTAATGCCGATTTGCGCGATTGCGAGTTAAGGGTGCCGATTTTCGTGCTTTAGACTGCGGTATTGAATAGCGATTTACGGTTTTAGTGATTCTAACATCCTGTAAAGCCTGTAACCTGCAAAAAAAGCTACAGTGCTAATTAGAAAGCCTGGTTCTTGCAATGGCGGATCACTTTGAGAGTCTTTTTCTCTCCAATTTGACGGGTGCGGCTTATATTTGAGTACTATCTTTTTTTCTATTTTTTCCCCTTGAGCTTTATGGGTGCGGCTTATATGCGTGTGCGACTTGTACCGTATTGGTCCGAATATAAGTCAAAAGCTATTTTAACACATTGCAAAACAATGGAGGGCCCCTTTTATTGAGGTTAAAATCAAGCGTACAGGTTTCAAATCCTTTTCAAAAACAGACAAAATGTCTGCCGTAATTAAAGCAAAATCAAATACAATAGCTCAAAATTGACACGTGTGATTATTATAAACTGTGCAAACATTTTGCACATGATTTAGTTCTTCAAAAGAAAATGCAGCTTTGCAACAGTGAGAGGAACGCCATTTGACAAGGTCTGATTTGGGAGTGTCAGCTACAGGTTAAGTCGGCATGAAGTAAAATAATTTCTCTAGAGCTGTGGAACCTGAATGGTTCAGTTCCATGACATCTTCGAGTCATGCAGAAGAATTTCACACTGTTGCAGAGGTATTCACCGTTTATTTATTCAAAGAGCATATGTTGCAAATGAAAGACAGCATGGTAATGAGCAAAATGTTTTTAGAAAGTACACACAAAAAAAAGCCTTTAAATTATTAAAAGGGACATAGAAGGTTTCTGGATTTCACTAGAAATATAATATACCTATGAAGGTATTCATTTTTATGTACTTTATTTTATTAAGAAGTGTAACTCATGAAGAAAAATACTTTTAAGTGCAATTAGCCAATCAGTGACCAGCTCTCAGCAGGATGTATCAGATTGGCTAGTATGGTAAATAAGTGTGAAATCCATAATCCTTCCATATACTTTTTAAAAATATGCATTTATTCACTGCTGAAAAAGCAGCTTGCACAAGGCAACTGCTGCCAACAGTAGACATAAAACATTATATATATATTAATTCTGCCAGAGTGTCTTCCCCCCACCTTTGATTCAATCATCCTTGATATTTTAAGTGTAAAAATAAATAGGTTTTATCATTACATCTTGGACATCAGAAGAAAATTCACAACTTTGATATATTAAGATTTTGAATGTTGACATTATCCCAGAGATGCATGTGGAGGATTGGTGTTACGTTTTGTCCTCATTCTTCATGTTTTGTTCAGCACTTCCGCAGATATTTCTCTCCTCTGTGAATCTACTCCCTCATCCCAGACAGGTCTTCATTTCTTGTAGCTCTTGCACAAGGTTATGATCAGCTCCATAGTGCATGGAGAGCAGCTGCTGAGCACGCAGGATAGTGCTCATACAATCAGTAACCTCACGCCTGTATGAGAGATCACGTTAAAAAGAGATTCTCCATCCTACATTCACATGGGGCATACTTCTCCGTTATGTATCATTGTTCATCTTACAGAACAACCTTAATGGTCAATACAACTTACATTGAATATTGCTGGTGTTCCCACCATCTAAAGTCTAGGAAAGTTTAAATCTTTCCAAACTGGAACACAATTTACTGCAGCTGCCTGATCATTGCATCACTTTGCTTACAGAAATGTGTTCAATGCTCTGCCACAATATAGAAGTTAAGCCAAAAACTAGGTATTTTCTGTGAACGGTGTCTGACAAATGATCAGTTTTTCACAATTTTAAATGTAAAAATCCATTACTGAAAGCACAGAAACTTTTCTACTGTGCAGACAGACCGTTTCAGTGCTCAAATGTTTCCTGAGGAAATCAAGGTTTTAAACATACACCTGAGAAATCCTGCATACAAGTAATAAATTAAAGGTTTTCGCATTAAGTGCATTTCATCAAAACAGTATATTTTTAAAATATAGGAATGCACAGACCAAATAAAAGCTGAAAATGACAATGCCCTTTAAAGTGAATAAACCAATTGAACACTTACCCGTTGAATAGGATCTGTGCTAATTTGAAGAGTTCATGTCCCAGTTCTATGCTAGAAGAACCAAATCTATGTTCCACAATTTGGATGCTTCTTTTGAGGTACTCAGCTGCTGTTATCCAGTTACCTACACAAATCACAGACATATGAGCTTCATCGGAAACTAGAATCTCATCACTAGTTCTTGGCAAGATAGAGAAGACCTGTACCTTTTGAGGCTTCAGCTTGAGCCAGATGATCTGAGATTTCTCCCAGTAGTATGTGATTCACAGAAAGGAATTTCCCTGCTTCTAATAAGGAGGTCTTTAGCATCCCTATGGCCACATCTGAAATTAAAACACAAGAACTTTCTTAAATACTTTCTATCATGTTTCCTCAATTGAGTTTTTCCATTGCGGTTCCTCTGACCGATCAAAAAAAACTCTACGGACAAAATTAAGTCAATCACACAGAATATGAAATCTGATATTAGACATGCAAATTTAGGCAAAGGTTCCACTTCTGCAGTTAAGATATCACATAAAACTGCTGCAGGTTTAAAGTGAAGCTATCAAGTTTTCTTCTCTATGCTGTGCAAGTTTAAGAGGGTATAAAATATATGTAATGCAGTTCTAATAATTTAAAAAATATAATTATGGCAATCAAAGTTACCTTGATTCAGTGGAATGTCTGTACACGAGGGAGTTGTCATTTAGGTACATTAGCATATGATTTTCAATCCCTTTCAATCATTAGCATACTGCCAGCACCCACATATTATAGTTCTGCCTGAGTGTTTGTAGACTATTGATTAAGATGCTAAAATTGTGCACGTGCAAGTACTTCGCTTAGGAGCGGCAATAAAAGTTAAAAAGCCTGTAATACTTTTGTAAAAAGAACAGTACATTTATACAAGTCAAAGGGGCTCTGCAGTCATGAACACTTTTCACTGTTGTGTAATATATTCAATAGGTATTAGGTTTATAGTGCTACCATCAAATGTTTGTGCACTTTTGCTGCACTGACTGAAGAACTGAGCTTATGGGGCTTTTAATCAGAAAAACATGGAGTTCTCTAGACTAGAAAGGCCCATACATTAAATAAATGCTTACACTATCTCTTCATTGAAATAAAACATTTAAGTTTTCTATGCTTTGGAGGTAGTGGCAACGTTTTAAAGTTGGTAATCACTGATCCTATGGATCTTCTGTGCTCAGAATTGCGAGAGAACAAACCCATACTATTTACAAGCAATATATAACCAAATCTCTCACTACTCATGTAGTTCCAGCACCCACAAACTATTGTAGAGCATTGAGATATAGATACACATTACATTTCGGGGTAGTATGTCTGCAGAGACCACAGAGAAAGCCAATTTTGCTTGTTGCAGCAAACAGTTTATGTGCAATTGTAGGAATCTTGTGATTTATAGTCTATGCAGAGAAGCAAATGAAAAGCAGGCTGTGTGACACAGAAAGATGGCTGCAGGAAGAATAACTGGATCATATAACAAAAAAAAAAAAAAAAATTACTTCTAGTAGATGTTCAAGGTAATCTGTACTTTCTGTATGTTTATTGCAGGATGCATATTTTCAACCCATTGTGTCTAGATACTCAAATCTGAAACATACATTTTTAAGTAGATATATGTTGCACGATTATAAAAATGATTACACTGGTACCTGTCTGGTTATCCTGCAGCCGGTCATTAGCCACATCAACCATATCCTTAAGGTGCTGCAATCTACCTAACAGTTGGTCTCTGTTCATGTTAGAGATGCAGCCTTTAATAGTACATTTCAGGTCTCGGTCTCCCTAAAATAAAAATAAAAAGGTCATCTTCATGAATAACCGGCATTAAATCTAAAAGGAATCTTCAGATTCAAAAACAAAAGAAAATGTGTACCTTTAAAGGAGAACTGCATTTTGGACAGCAGAAATCACACGAGGTTGTGTCTGTTGACCACTGCTCTTTAGTACAAGCTTCACACGGGCAAGAAAAAAAATACTGAGCCTTCAGTAATCGTTGCCTTTCTTCTACACCCATTCGAAGTTTGTGAGGTCCTGCCAAAGCACAAAAAAAAAAAAAAAAAATCAACAAATTACAAGGTTAATAAATAAAAAAGCATGCTAAATGGCTTCAAAAAGGAAAAAAAAAAACACGGTATTATCTTTCGTACAAGCCATTGCGTCATACAATGAGGTATAGCATTTACCCACACAATATATATGTATTTACTTATATATTATCTATGTCTGACCTCTCACCATCTTGGGTGACCCTACATGGTACAGCTTCATTGATGTATACAAGCCCCTACACCACAACAAGGTAGCAATCCAGAAGGGTATGTATGCACGTACATATATGTATGTGATATATATATATATATATATTATATTGAAGAGTGAAGCAGCTGTGAATGTCCAGTAATTTAGTAATTATTCAAATTTATATATATATATAT